>JAKOGI010004214.1:16420-31214 GCA_029747015.1 Carnegiea gigantea
ATAGTAAGTTCTGTACAATTACAAATTTCTGTGCAAATTTAAGCTGTTCAATAAAAGTTCAGTTTGAGTTTTCGATCCTGCTGTTCCTGGTATCAAAGCCATGAGTTAACAAACTTCTGCATTTAGATTAAGTGATCAAGGTTCATGCCCAAAGTTCTGTTTACACAGAGCCGTGCATAACGTTGGTGTTAAGTGGCGTTGGTCCACCTGAGATACTGTTGGTCAGCCGTGGTTGAGGTGGTCCCAGCTGGTGGTCCCGTCATTAACATTTGTCTGCATTTAGGATTTGGTCATGCATCAAAATCATGGCATCTAGATTAGGAAAGATGTTATCCTTAAGGACTGATAGCAGCCATAGCGACATAGTTAACTCAAATGAACAAAGAACAGGTCCTATCTTTAGGGCACCGTCTCCAGACAATTATGCCAATTGGAACTTCGCTAGAATAGAGATAGACACAATTTACAAAATTGGTACCTTTGATTTTATCAAAGCCTACTCTTGCAAAACTCATGAAGAAGTCATAAGTTTACAAAATGGCCTACAAACTATCGATATGATAAAGCAATATTCTATCGATAGTCATTTGAAAGCCAAATATAGATTTATGCATATTGGTTTAGTACAAGTCGCCATTAAGCCTCTTTTAAAGAAAGGTATTAATGCTCCAATTTACATGGCTTTAAGAGACAAAAGATTGAAAAAATACAAATCTTCATTATTAGCTGTTATTCAGACAAATATTTGCAAAGGTCCTATATTTTTCAATTGTTATCCTGATTTTATGGTTGATCTAACTTGTCCCATGACAACAGAAGCTCTTAAACTTGATGTCACATCCAAGGTAATGAGTTTCTGGATTTCAAAAACTTTCGTTGTCATGTATCGAGTTTATTTTCGACTCATGTCTACAAATTTAAATACTCGATTTCTTAACCCTCTTCCTTCAAATTCTCAGGAAACAATTCTACTCCAAATCGAAGACGAAAAGCCAACAGTCTTCACTCCAAAATTACTCAAATGGGATGAGATCACTCTTCCCGATAAGATCGAGTTGTAAGAACCTCAGCAACCTACACAAATCGAACGTCGAGAAATCGAACAAATAGTTGAAGAACCAGATGATAGAGTGATTCTGAAATTCAGACCACACTCCATAAGGGAAGATCTCTCTACTCCTGGTCCTTCAAATTTTAGACGTTGTTTTTCTGACTTCTCCTCTGCTAGATCTGAACCTTTAGACAATTTTCAAAGGTATCGATTTCGGGCCCCAATTCCTGAACCCGTTATTGATCCTCCTTCTCCAACTTCTTCTGGAATTGGAGCAGCCATAAATGTTCTTACAACACCTGGTTTTACCATTAACTGGGAAACAATTAAAAAAGACTACTACTCCAGTAGAAATGCTTCTTTACGTACCTGGTTTGAACAAATGGACAGGAACCTAAGAGAAGAAATTAAAAAGGAATGGATTGCGGACATGGAACGTCTGCAAGTTAATTTTCCTTTTTTCCTCTAGTTTCTTACATTTGCTTCAAAAAAGGGTATGCAAAATGTCTATTCCATCCCTACTATTAATGTTCAGACACATCTCCAAAAAATTTGGCATTTCACAAATGGTTCCACAGTTTCCTCCGTTCATCCTCCACCAGATGACCTCAAAATTCTCCTCAAAGGTGAACCCATTCTGGCTACACCTTTTCGCAAAGGCCAGGAGGGGAATGATACCGTCAAACTTGATGACCTCAAAAAGGTTCATCAACAAGCCAATTACACAAACACTATCCTCCAGACTATTGCCACCCAATTAGACCATATTTCCTTGAGGATAGAAGAAACAAAGAAACCAAGCATTACAAACACTCCAAGTACCAGTTATACTAATCAAGTGTCCAAACCTTTCTTCAAAACCGACAGTATTCCAAAGGCCAATGAAGAATCATTTTCAGAAGCCTTTTCCAATGCCCATTTTCTTAAGCTCATTTCAGACAAAATTCAGGAGCTGACAGGCCCCAAAGAAAAGTCAGTTTCTTGTTTAGACAAACCTTGTCAAAATCAGCCAAGTGATACTTCATCCTCTGGTGAAGAAGAGGGGAGTACTGACAATGAGGAAGCATTGAATGTTATAGAAGAAACTTTCGATGAACCCTCACCATCCGCCATAAACAAAATTAGGAATTGGACTCCTGGTAGTACCCGAAACTACTATCCAAGACCTACACCTCCAGATATCCAATATGAAGAGCGAGGTAGTTTTATAACCTCCCAATTCAGTGGTGATGTAGTTCACCAATGGAACATAGATGGCAAATCAGAATATGAAATCTTGAGTACCCTGCAGGAGATGACTATGGCCTTGTCCGCTTACAAAGCCCGCAAGCTTACCAATTCTCAAGCAGCCACTGCCCTAGTTATAGGATTCTCTGGACAATTGAAATCTTGGTGGGATAACTTGTTGACCGAAGATGAGAGAACAAAAATCATTAACCACAAATACAAAAAGACCAATGATCGTGGTGTGGAAGTTGAGGAAGAAAATGGAGCCGAAATGCTTGTCCATACCATTACCCTACATTTCTTAGGCAACCCAAGGGAAGAACAAGCTGCCTCAAAAACAATTCTCATTAACCTTAGATGTCCTACCCTTACCGATTACCGTTGGTATAAGGATGTCTTCCTAACCCACGTACTCAAAAGAGAAGATAGAACCCAAGATTTTTGGAAGGAAAGATTTATTGGAGGATTGCCAAACTCTTTGGGGAAAGAATTCTCAATAAACTTCGCCAGAACTTTGGAACCAACGACATACCTGTTGGCCTCCTAACCTTTGGACAATTGTTTGGTATCATCAAATCAGAAGGATTGACTCTCTGTAACGAGATCAAAATCCAGTCTAAATATGGATCAGAAAGGGCGCAATCTCGTAAAGAGATGGGCACCTTCTGTGAAGCATTTGGAATTACCAAAATAGAAGCCCCTTCTACCACAAGAATGCGACTTCAAAAAAGAAAGCCCAAACCTACTTTACAAAGACCCTTTCAAAAGCATCCCAAACCATTTGGAAAAAAGGAACAGCCCAAACCTGTTCCCAAAGGGAAGCAAACGGCCCAAAAGAAGCAAAAGCCTATAGTTTGCTACAAATGTGGAAAGGTTGGCCATAAATCTTTCCAATGCAAAACCGAGCAAAAGATTAATGAGTTATTTTTTGGAGAACCCGAGCTGCAGAAAAAACTCTTAGCCCTTTTGACAACAAACGTTTCTGGATCTGATCAAGATGAAGATTATTATGCTGAGTCCAGCGAGGATTCAGAGTATGAATCATCTCCAATCTTATCCTTGAAAGTTATTACCAGTAAACCCCAAAAGGAATTTCTTCTACATCTCATTTGCCAAATTCCTGACATTGAAACAAAGCGAGATTACCTTGACAAGTTAAACGGTATTATCCTTGAAGAAGAAGAGAAGCCTCCTAAATTCGAAGTAGGACCTTCCACTTCGTCTTCATTAACACAAATCTTTGATCATTACCCTATTACAAATCCTTATCAACAAATTACTACCAAACAACTACAAACTGAGCTTAATGATCTCAAAACTCAAGTTTGGTTTCTTGAGACAGAGGTGTCTAGTCTTAAAACAAAAGATCTTGAGATTGAGACAAAGTTGGCACTCCTTGAGTCCTTTAAAACAAAAATGCTGACTCTTGAAACCGAACCTATTTCAAGTATTCAAGAGACAGAGATTCCACAAACTCAGTTTTTACAGACAATTTCCAAAGTAAAATTTTAAAAATGGTATTCTGTTGTTACTCTGGTTGTTAACGATTTCTTTATTAATGCAGTTGCTCTCATTGATAGTGGAGCAGATCAAAATTGCATTAAGACAGGAATTGTTCCTACAAAATTTTGTGAACGAACAAGGGAGCAATTAGTTAGCGCTAATGGCGAACCCTTGAACATTCATTCCAAGCTGAACAAAGGATATATTCAAAACAACAATTATTGTTTTAAAAATATTTTCCTTATCGTAGACAATATTTCTAATGATATAATTTTAGGAACTCCATTTCTTACATAAATTTACCCTTTTACGGTTAATGAAACAGGTGTCCATACGAAAATTATGGGCAACATCATTTCATTTCATTTTTTATCTTCTGCTCACCAAAAAGAGATTCTGAGTGTACAAGCATCTTCAATTTTTAAGCAGATTAATAGTTTGCAAACCAAAAGAAAACAAATTTGCCATTTACAAGAAGAAATTTCGTATCTTCGTATCGAGGAACATTTACAAAATCCTTCCATTCAGCTCAAAATCAAAGATTTTGAAGAACTAATTAAGAAACGTATATGTTCTGACCTTCCCAATGCATTCTGGGAAAGAAAGAAACATATCATTTCTTTACCTTATGAGCCTGACTTTGACGAAAGAAATATTCCAACTAAGGCTCGTCCTACTCAAATGAATTTCGAACTTCTTGAGTGTTGCAAGAAGGAGATTCAAAATCTTCTTGACAAAAAACTTATTCGACCTTCCAAATCTCCATGGAGTTGTGCAGCCTTCTACGTTAATAACGCAGCAGAGAAGGAAGAAGGTGTTCCTAGACTCGTTATTAAGTACAAACCTTTAAACAAAGTTTTACAATGGATTCGATATCCCATTCCAAACAAAAGAGATTTGCTTAATCGTCTTTATGATGCAAAAATATTTTCCAAATTTGACATGAAATCTGGTTTCTGGCAAATTCACCGAGCAAGACCGTTACGAAACTGCATTTACTGTACCCTTCGGACATTACGAATGGAACGTAATGCCCTTTGGATTGAAAAATGCCCCCTCAAAATTTCAAAATATCATGAACGACATTTTTACACCTTTTACATCTTTCATCATTGTGTACATCGATGATGTCCTTGTATTCTCAAAATCCATTGATCAACATTTTAAACATCTATAAATTTTTCTGCATATCATTGAAAGAAATGGTCTTGCAGTTTCCGCATCAAAATTAGTTTTATTTCAAACAAAAATTCGATTTCTTGGTCATGATATCTATCAAGGTACCATCAAACCAATTATGCGATCCCTTACATTTGCTGACAAATTTTCTGATGAAATCAAAGACAAGAAACAGTTGCAATGTTTTCTAGGTTGCCTGAATTATGTCTCTGATTTCTTCCCCCATTTACGACATTTATGTGCACCTCTGTATAAGAGACTCAGGAAAAACCCTGTCCCTTGGACAAAAGAACATACTAGAATAGTTCAACAAGTCAAGACTAGAGTCAAGTCTCTACCATGCCTGAGTATCCCTCACCCAGCTGCATTCATGATAGTCGAAACTGATGCATCTGACATAGGATATGGAGGCATACTCAAACAAAAATTGGAGTCTCATTCACAAGAACAATTAGTCAGATTTCATTTAGGACTACGGCTCGGTCCTCAACAAAATTATTCTACTATCAAAAAGGAAATATTATCAGTAGTACTGTGTATTTCCAAATTTTAAGATGATTTGTTTTACAAAAAATTTCTACTTCGTATTGATTGTAAATCTGCCAAAGAAATTTTACAAAAGGATGTCAAAAACTTGGTTTCAAAACAAATCTTTGCCCATTGGCAAGCAATTCTTTCTGCTTTTGATTTTGACATTGAATTTATCAAAGGCGAAAGTAACGCTCTTCCAGATTTCTTAACAAGAGAATTCTTGCAAGGAAAGAGTGACAAAAATATTGTTTTGCAGGAAAACAAATGAGTGCTTCCATGAACAACCACAAAGACCAAGGGTTCCCTTGTCTAGAACCTGTTCTTGACATTTACCCACATTTACCCATCACCTCAAATGATCAGATGACTTTCTAAATTTCCAATTATCCACATGAACCACTCCTCTTCTACCTCAGAGATTATGAGCTTTACTACACATCGTTCTGTGGCCCGCGTTATAATGAACATGCAATTTTCATTGACTACCAAGAATGGTTAGTCAACCATGAAATTTCATTCTACCAATACCTCAAAATTATCAAAGCTTATCAAGCACTTCTACAAGCTGTCAACAATCACCCGGTGCTTATCATAATGCCCACTGGCTTCATACAAACATTCAATTATTACCACCAATATTTTGAATATTGGACTGCCTTTGAACCTCAAATATTCAGATTTGTCTCATTGATATTCCCTGATATTCACATTTGCCCAATTGACCAAATTCACTCACATGTACTAATTCCTTTACTTCATGAAATCCATTTCGAAACCTCTTGCTTGGTTTCCACCACAAATGGACTACAATGTAAATTTCTCCTCGAGTTTGCACTTTTCCAACCACAGGTTTCTCCACACCTGTCCACAAAAATCATTGACAAAGTAAATGACTCAGATGAAGAGACTCTTAGTTCAGCTGGCTCTTCAACAAAACCACAACCACACAATATTGCTGATTATCAGGATTCACAGGACCCATATGAGCTGTGAATATGACAAAGGCTGGCAAAGGTTAAATGACCTTTGGCAAAATACAAAAGCCAAATAACTCAAAAGAGCCTGCAAGGGTCATTTGGCCCTTGGCAAAAGTAAAGGCCATTCGTACTAACAAAGCTTTTTCTTTTGCAGGTCACTTTCGACAAAATTCACTGTTCACCAACAGTCACTCCACTCACAAAAGCAAACAGTGTAATGATGAGAATGATGACTCATTATTCATTACGTGTTCAAGATAAAAGAAATCTGCTTTTCAAAAAGAAGACGTGCCTTTCAATGCCTGATGGCCGACAAAGAGCATCTACTTTTGAAAAGCAAACAAAATAGCAATTATGGAGAGCACTTACTCCTCCTCTATTTAAGAGGATCTCATTCAAGGAAGAAGGCAGGATGAATTGCTGAGAACAAAACCAGAGCACTTGTATTCTCTTAGTCTTCTCCTAAAGTGTTCTTCAGCTTCTCTTTTTATCTCTACATTTCTTCTTTACAATTCCTCTTCTATTACAAAAGTAAGTTCTGTACAATTACAAATTCCTGTACAAATTTAAACTGTTCAATAAAAGTTCAGTTTGAGTTTATCGCAAACTGAACTTTTATTGAACAGCTTAAATTTGTACAGGAATTTGTAATGATACAGAACTTACTTTTGTAATAGAAGAGGAATTGTAAAGAAGAAATGTAGAGATAAAAAGAGAAGCTGAAGAACACTTTAGGAGAAGACTAAGAGAATACAAGTGCTCTGGTTTTGTTCTCTGCAATTCATCCTGCCTTCTTCCTTGAGTGAGATCCTCTTAAATAGAGGAGGAGTAAGTGCTCTCCATAATTGCTATTTTGTTTGCTTTTCAAAAGTAGATGCTCTTTATCGGCCATCAGGCATTGAAAGGCGCGTCTTCTTTTTGAAAAGCAGATTCCTTTTGTCTTGAACACGTAATGAAAGATGAGTCATCATTCTTATCATTCCACTGTTTGCTTTTATGAGTGGAGTGACTGTTGGTGAACAGTGAATTTTGTCGAAAGTGACCTGCAAAAGAAAAAGCTTTGTTGGTACGAATGGCCTTTACTTTTGCCAAGGGCCAAATGACCCTTGCAGGCTCTTTTGAGTTATTTGTCTTTTGTATTTTACCAAAGGTCATTTAACCTTTGCCAGCCTTTGTCATAATCACAGCTCATATGGGTCCTGTGAATTCTAATAATCAACAATATTTGAGGTTCAAAGGCAGTCCAATATTCAAAATATTGGTGGTAATAATTGAATGTTTGTATGAAGCCAGTGGGCATTATGATAAGCACCGGGTGATTGTTGACAGCTTGTAGAAGTGCTTGATAAGCTTTGACAATTTTGAGGTATTGGTAGAATGAAATTTCATGGTTGACTAACCATTCTTGGTAGTCAATGAAAATTGCATATTCATTATAACGCGGGCCACAGAACGATGTGTAGTAAAGCTCATAATCTTTGAAGTAGAAGAGGAGTGGTTCATGTGGATAATTGGAAATTTAGAAAGTCATCTGATCATTTGAGGTGATGGGTAAATGTGGGTAAATGTCAAGAACAGGTTCTAGACAAGGGAACCCTTGGTCTTTGTGGTTGTTTATGGAAGCACTCATTTGTTTTCCTGCAAAACAATATTTTTGTCACTCTTTCCTTGCAAGAATTCTCTTGTTAAGAAATCTGGAAGAGCGTTGCTTTCGCCTTTGATAAATTCAATGTCGAAATGAAAAGCAGAAAGAATTGCTTGCCAACGGGCAAAGATTTGTTTTGAAACCAAGTTTTTGACATCCTTTTATAAAATTTCTTTGGCAGATTTGCAATCAATACGAAGTAGAAATTTTTTGTAAAACAAATCATCTTGAAATTTGGAAATACACAGTACTACTGATAATATTTTCTTTTTGATAGTAGAATAATTTTGTTGAGGACCAAGCCATAGTCCTGAATGAAAACTAACTAATTGTTCTTGTGAATGAGACTCTAATTTTTGTTTGAGTATGCCTCCCTATCCTATATCAGATGCATTAGTTTCGACAATCATGAATGCAGCTGGGTTAGGGATGCTAAGGCATGGCAGAGAGTTAACTCTATCCTTGACTTGTTGAACTATTCTAGTATGTTCACTAGTCCAGGGGATAGGATTTTTTCTAAGCCTCTTATACAAAGGTGCACCTAAATGTCATAAATTGGGGAAGAAATCAGAGACATAATTCAGGCAACCTAGAAAGCATTGCAACTGTTTCTTGTCTTTGATTTCATCAGGAAATTTGTCAGCAAATACAAGGGATTGCATAATTGGTCTGATGGTACCTTGATAGATATCATGACCAAGAAATTGAATTTTTGTTTGGAATAAAACTAATTTTGATGCAGAAACTGCAAGACCATTTCTTTCAATGATATGCAGGAAAGTTTGTAGATGTTTAAAATGTTGATCAATGGATTTTGAGAATACAAGGACATCATCAATGTACACAATGATGAAAGATGTAAAAGGTGTAAAAATGTCGTTCATGATATTTTGAAATTCTGAGGGGGAATTTTTCAATCCAAAGGGCATTACGTTCCATTCGTAATGTCCCAAGGGTACAGTAAATGCAGTTTTGTAACGGTCTTGCTCGGCAATCTGAATTTGCCAGAAACCAGATTTCATGTCAAATTTGGAAAATATTTTTGCATCATAAAGACGATTAAGCAAATCTCTTTTGTTTAGAATGGGATATCGAATCCATTGTAAAAATTTGTTTAAAGGTTTGTAGTTAATAACGAGTCTAGGAACACCTCGTTCCTTCTCTACTGCGTTATTAACGTAGAAGGCTGCACAACTCTATGGAGATTTGGAAGGTTGAATGAGTTTTTTGTCAAGAAGATTTTGAATCTCCTTCTTGCAATACTCAAGAAGTTTGAAATTCATTTGAGTAGGTCGAGCCTTAGTTGGAATATTTCTTTCGTCAAAGCCCGGCTCATAAGGTAAAGAAATGATATGTTTCTTTCTTTCCCAGAATGCATTGGGAAGGTCAGAACATATACGTTTCTTAATTAGTTCTTCAAAATCTTTGATTTTGAGCTGAATGGAAGGATTTTGTAAATGTTCCTCGATATGAAGATACGAAATTTCTTCTTGTAAATGGCAAATTTGTTTTCTTTTGGTTTGCAAACTATTAATCTGCTTAAAAATTGAAGACGCTTGTAAACTCAGAATCTCTTTTTGGTGAGCAGATGATAAAAAAGGAAATGAAATGGTGTTGCCCATAATTTTCGTATGGACACCTGTTTCATTAACCATAAAGGGGTAAATTTGTGTAAGAAATGGAGTTCCTAAAATTATATCATTAGAAATATTGTTTACGATAAGGAAAATTTTTTTAAAGCAATAATTGTTGTTTTGAATATATCCTTTGTTCAGCTTGGAATGAATGTTCAAGGGTTCGCCATTAGCGCTAACTAATTGCTCCCTTGTTCGTTCACAAAACTTTGTAGGAACAATTCCTGTCTTAATGCAATTTTGATCTACTCCACTATCAATGAGAGCGACTGCATTAATAGAGAAATCGTTAACTACCAGAGTAACTACTGAATACCATTTTTGAAATGTTACTTTGGAAATTGTTTGTAAAAACTGAGTTTGTGGAATCTCTGTTTCTTGAATACCTGAAATAGGTTCAGTTTCAAGAGCTAGAGGTTTTGTTTTAAAAGATTCAAGGAGTGCCAACTTTGTTTCGATCTCAAGATCTTTTGTTTTAAGACCAGAAACTTCTGTCTTTAGAAGACGAACTTGAGTTTTGAGATCATTAATCTCAGTTTGAAGTTGGTTGGTGGTAATTTGTTGATAAGGATTTATAATAGGGTATCGATCAAAGATTTGTGTTAATGAGGATGAAGTAGAAGGTCCTAATTTGAATTTAGAAGGCTTCTCTTCTTCTTCAAGGATAATACCTTTTAACTTGTTAAGGTATTCCCACTTTGTTTCTATATTAGGAATTTGGCAAATGAGATCTAGAAGAAATTCCATTTGTGGTTTACTGGTAATAACGTTTAAGGATAAGATTGGAGATGATTCATACTCTGAACCCTCACTGGACTCAGCATAGTAATCTTCATCTTGATCAGATCCAGAAACGTTTGTTGTCAAAAGGGCTAAGAGTTTTTTCTGTAGCTCGGGCTCTCCAGAAAATAACTCATTAATCTTTTGTTCGATTTTGCATTGGAAAGATTTATGGCCAACCTTTCCACATTTGTAGCAAACTACAGGCTTTTGCTTCTTTTGGGAACAGGTTTGGGCTGTTCTTTTTTGACAAATGGTATGGGCTGCTTTTGAAAGGGTTTTTGTAAAGTAGGTTTGGGCTTCCTTTTTTGAAGTCGCTTTCTTGTGGTAAAAGGGGCTTCTATTTTGGTAATTCCAAATGCTTCACAGAAGGTGCCCATCTCTTTACGAGATTGCACCCTTTCTGATCCATATTTGGACTGAATTTTGATCTCATTACAGAGAGTCAATCCTTCTGATTTGATGATACCAAACAACTGTCCAAAGGTTAGGAGGCCAACAGGTATGTCGTTGGTTCCAAAGTTCTGGCGAAGTTTATTGAGAATTCTTTCCCTAAAGAGTTTGGGCAATCCTCCAATAAATCTTTCCTTCCAAAAATCTTGGGTTCTATCTTCTCTTTTGAGTACGTGGGTTAGGAAGACATCCTTATACCAACGGTAATCGGTAAGGGTAGGACATCTAAGGTTAATGAGAATTGTTTTTGAGGCAGCTTGTTCTTCCCTTGGGTTGCCTAAGAAATGTAGGGTAATGGTATGGACAAGCATTTCGGCTCCATTTTCTTCCTCAACTTCCACACCACGATCATTGGTCTTTTTGTATTTATGGTTAAGGATTTTTGTTCTCTCATCTTCGGTCAAGAAGTTATCCCACCAAGATTTTAATTGTCTAGAGAATCCTATAACTAGGGCAGTGGCTGCTTGAGAATTGGTAAGCTTGCGGGCTTTGTAAGCAGATAGGGCCATGGTCATCTCCTGCAGGGTACTCAGGATTTCATGTTCCGCTTTGTCATCTATGTTCCATTGGTGAACTACATCACCACTGAATTGGGAGGTTGTAAAACTACCTCGCTCTTCATATTGGATATATGGGGGTGTAGGTCTTGGATAGTAGTTTCGGGTACAATCAGGAGTCCAATTCCTAATTTTGTTTATGGCGGATGGTGAGGGTTCATCGAAGGTTTCTTCTATGACATTCAATGCTTCCTCATTGTCAGTAGTCCCCTCTTCTTCACCAGAGGATGAAGTATCACTTGGCTGATTCTAACAAGGTTTGTCTAAACAAGAAACTGACTTTTCTTTGGGGCCTGTCAGCTCCTGAATTTTGTGTGAAATGAGCTTAAGAAAATGGGCATTAGAAAAGGCTTCTGAAAACGATTCTTCATTGGCCTTTGGAATACTGTTGGTTTTGAAGAAAGGTTTGGACACTTGATTAGTATAACTGGTACTTGGAGTGTTTGTAATGCTTGGTTTCTTTGTTTCTTCTATCCTCAAGGAAATATGGTCTAATTGGGTGGCAATAGTCCGGAGGATAGTGTTTGTGTAATTGGCTTGTTGATGAACCTTTTTGAGGTCATCAAGTTTGACGGTATCATTCCCCTCCCGGCCTTTGCGAAAAGGTGTAGCCAGAATGGGTTCACCTTTGAGGAGAATTTTGAGGTCATCTGGAGGTGGATGGACGGAAGAGACTGTGGAACCATTTGAAACATGCCAAACCTTTTAATATTGGTTTGAACATTAAGACTTGGGATAGAGAAGACATTTTGGATACCTTTTTTGAAGCAAATGTAGGAAACCAGAGGAAGAAAGGAAAATTAACTTGCAGACGTTCCATGTTTGCAATCCATTCCTTTTTAATTTCTTCTCCTAGGTTTCTATCCATTTGTTCAAACCAGGTACGTAAAGAAGCATTCCTATTAGAATAGTAGTCTTCTTTAATGGTTGTCCAGTTAATAGTAAAACCGAGTTTTGTTAGAATATTTATGGCTGCTCCAATTCCAGAAGAAGTTGGAGAAGGAGGATCAATAACGGGTTCAGGAATTGAGGCCTGAAATCGATATCTTTAAGAATGGTCTAAAGGTTCAGATCTAATAGATGAGAAGTCAGAAAAAGAACGTCTAAAATTTGAAGGACCAGGAGTAGAGAGATCTTCCCTTATGGAGGGTGATCTGAATTTCAGAATCACCCTGCCATCTGGTTCTTCAACTATTTGTTCGATTTCCCGACATTCCATTTGTGCGGGTTGCTGAGGTTCTTGCAACTCGATCTCATCGGGAAGAGTGATCTCATCCCATTTGAGTAATTTTGGAGTGAAAACTGTTGGCTTTTTGTCTTTGATTTGGAGTAGAATTGTTTCCTGAGAATTTGAAGGAAGAGGGTTAAGAAATCTTGTATTCAAATTTGCAGACATGAGTCGAAAATAAACTCGATACATGACAACGAAATTTTTGAAGTCAAGAAACTCATTACCTTGGATCTGAACATCAAGTTTTAGAGCTTCTGTTGTCATGGGACAAGTTAGATCAACCATAAAATCAAGATAACAATTGAAAAATATAGGACCTTTGCAAATATTTGTCTGAATAACAGCTAATAACGAAGATTTGTATTTTTTCAATCTTTTGTCTCTTAAAGCCATGTAAATAGGAGCATTAATACCTTTCTTTAAGAGAGGCTTAATGGCTACTTGTACTAAACCAATATGCATAAATCTATATTTGGCTTTCAAATGACTATCGATAGAATATTGCTTTATCATATCGATAGTTTGTAGGCCATTTTGTAAACTTATGACTTCTTCATGAGTTTTGCAAGAGTAGGCTTTGATAAAATCAAAGGTACCAATTTTGTAAATTGTGTCTATCTCTATTCTAGGTAAGTTCCAATTGGCATAATTGTCTAAGGACGGTGCCCTAAAGATAGGACCTGTTCTTTGTTCATTTGAGTTAACTATGTCGCTATGGCTGCTATCAGCCCTTAAGGATAACATCCTTCTTAACCTAGACGCCATGATTTTGATGCATGACCTAATTCTAAATGCAGACAAATGTTAATGACGGGACCACCAACTGGGACCACCTCAACCACGACTGACCAACAGTATCTCAGGTTGACCAACGCCACTTAACACCACCGTTATGCACGGCTCTATGCAAACAGAACTTTGGGCATGAACCTTGATCACTCAATCTAAATGCAGAAGTTTGTTAACTTGATGACCTCAAAAAGGTTCATCAACAAGCCAATTACACAAACACTATCCTCCAGACTATTGCCACCCAATTAGACCATATTTCCTTGAGGATAGAAGAAACAAAGAAACCAAGCATTACAAACACTCCAAGTACCAGTTATACTAATCAAGTGTCCAAACCTTTCTTCAAAACCGACAGTATTCCAAAGGCCAATGAAGAATCGTTTTCAGAAGCCTTTTCTAATGCCCATTTTCTTAAGCTCATTTCAAACAAAATTCAGGAGCTGACAGGCCCCAAAGAAAAGTCAGTTTCTTGTTTAGACAAACCTTGTCAAAATCAGCCAAGTGATACTTCATCCTCTGGTGAAGAAGAGGGGACTACTAACAATGAGGAAGCATTGAATGTCATAGAAGAAACCTTCGATGAACCCTCACCATCCGCCATAAACAAAATTAGGAATTGGACTCCTGGTAGTACCCGAAACTACTATATAAGACCTACACCCCCAGATATCCAATATGAAGAGCGAGGTAGTTTTACAACCTCCCAATTCAGTGGTGATGTAGTTCACCAATGGAACATAGATGACAAATCGGAACATGAAATCCTGAGTACCCTGCAGGAGATGACCATGGCCCTGTCTGCTTACAAAGCCCGCAAGCTTACCAATTCTCAAGCAGCCACTGCCCTAGTTATAGGATTCTCTGGACAATTGAAATCTTGGTGGGATAACTTCTTGACCGAAGATGAGAGAACAAAAATCCTTAACCACAAATACAAAAAGACCAATGATCGTGGTGTGGAAGTTGAGGACGAAAATGGAGCCGAAATGCTTGTCCATACCATTACCCTATATTTCCTAGGCAACCCAAGGGAAAAACAAGCTGCCTCCAAAACTATCCTTATTAACCATCGTTGTCCAACCCTGACAGACTATCGATGGTATAAGGATGTCTTCCTAACCCATGCACTCAGAAGAGAAGATGGAACCCAAGACTTTTGGAAAGAAAGATTTACTGCAGGACTACCCAAACTTTTTGGGGAAAGAATCCTCAATAAACTTTGCCAAAACTTTGG
>JAKOGI010004215.1:0-31177 GCA_029747015.1 Carnegiea gigantea
TTGGATGGGCAAATGACATCCAAATGGGCTGAAACTTGATTTATTGGGCAGCTAGCTCTCAATCTTTCCAGACATACCAAAAGTTTGGCTTTAAAGCCTCAGGTCATCAGGTCACCAAGGTCCGAAAGTCGGGCCATGTGCGGGATGAGCCCGGCAGAATGCAAGTGATCGTGTCTTGAGTGATTTCTAATCCTTGGAAAGCCTTTGTGACTTCTTGAGCTATAAGAACCCCTTGGGGCTGATCCCCATCATCCCCCCAGCTTGGGAAGAGTTTGTCCTCAAACTTGGTAGCTCGTCTTCTTCATCAAAGTAGGGCCTCAAATCGGCTACATTGAATGTAGCGGATACTCCATAGTCACCGGGCAAATAAACCTTGTATGCATTGGAATTGACTTTTTCAAGGATCTTGAATGGGCCATCCGAGCGTGGAAGAAGCTTGGACCTTCTTTTGCTAGGAAATCGCTCCTTTCTTAGGTGGATCCATACTAAATCTCCAGGCTTAAATTGGACTTCCTTGCGGTGCTTGTTTACCCGATCCTTGGTCTGATCATTGAACTTCTCAATTTTAGCCCTCACTTGTGCATGGAGCTCTTGGATTTCCTTTGCTCTCTTCTCGGCCTCCCAACTAAACTTGGTTGGAGTAGGGAGGGGTGTAAGGTCCATAGGTGTACAAGGGTTGAAACCACATACAACTTGGAATGGAGAAAGGCCGGTGGCTTTGCTTGGCACTCGATTGTAGGCAAACTCGGCATGGCTAAGCAACTCATCCCAACCCTTTGTGCTCTTCTTGGCTAGGACCCTCAACAAAGTACCCAAGGTCCTATTGGTGACCTCGGGTTGGCCATCCGTTTGGGGGTGACATGATGTGCTAAATTTGAGATGAGTGCCCATCTTCTTCCATAGAGTGAGCCAAAAATGGCTCATGAACTTGCTATCCCGGTCGGACACCATGCTTTTGGGGATGCCATGGAGCCTCACGATCTCTTTGAAGTAGAGGCTTGCAATTTGAGTGGCATCATGGGTAGTATGGCATGAGACAAAGTGTGCCATCTTCGAAACCCGATCAACTACCACCATTATGGAGTCCTTGTTCCGTTGTGTCCTTGGTAGGCCGGTAATGAAATCTAAACTCACATCCTCCCAAGGAGCCTTTGGGACCGGTAAGGGCGAGTAAAGACCTTGAGGCAAGACATGGCTTTTGGCAAGTTGACAAGTAGAGCATCTTTTAACATAATGCTCAACATCCTTGACCATCTTGGGCCAATAGTAGTGCTCCTTCAACATGAGTGAGGTCTTCTCAATGCCAAAGTGGCCGGCCAAAGCTCCTCCATGCACGTCTTTAATCAAAAGCTCCCTAATGCCTCCTTTAGGGATACATAACCGGTTTCCTTTGAATAAGAACCCCTCTTCAATGTGAAATGGACCATGGGGGTGCCGTGAACATACTTCAAAGGTCTCCTTGAAGTCTTCATCCTTGGTGTACAACTCCTTGATCAATTCAAACCCAAGGACTCTTGAGTCAAGGGAGGAGAGGAGTAGATATCTTCTAGCCTTGTTTAAGTGCCCGGATTTGTGGTGGATCACAAAGTGGAAAGCTTGAAGATATTCCACCCACTTAGCATGCCTTGGGTTGAGCTTGTGTTGACCTTGTATGAACTTGAGTGCTTCATGATCCGAGTGGAGGATGAACTCTCCCCCCACCAAATAATGTCTCCAATGTTCCAAGGCCCTCACTATGGCATAAAACTCCTTGTCATACGTTGAGTATTTTCGCTTGGCCTCATTGAGTTTTTCACTAAAGTAGGCTAATGGTCGGCCTTCTTGTGATAGGACCGCCCCTATGCCCACCCCCGAAGCATTACACTCCACTTCAAATATCTTGGAGAAGCTTGGAAGAGCAAGTATGGGTGCACTAGTGAGCTTCTCCTTCACATCTTCAAAGGCGGCTTGGGCCTTTTCATTCCACTCGAATTTCTTGGATTTGAGAATCTCGGTCAAAGGAGCCATGATTGTGCTAAAGTTCTTGACAAACCTCCTATAAAAAGAGGCTAGACCATGAAAGATCCTCACTTGGTGAATAGAGGAAGGAACCGGCCATTCCCGGATGGATTGAACTTTGCTCTCGTCCACTTGTATCCCATGGGCCGAAACAACATACCCTAAGAAAACAACTTGGGGAGTGAAGAAGTGGCACTTCTCCAAGTTGCCATATAACTTCTCTTGGGAGAGCACATCAAGAACTTGTAGAAGGTGATTAGCGTGCTCCTTCTCACCTTGGCTATAAACCAAGATGTCATCGAAATAGACCACTACAAACCTCCCAATGAAAGGCTTGAGAACTTGATTCATTAGACGCATGAAAGTGCTTGGAGCATTGGTAAGGCCGAATGGCATGACAACCATTCATATAGTCCCCCCTTGGTCTTGAATGCCGTCTTCCATTCATCCCCTTCATAGATTCGAATTTGATAGTAGCCACTCCTAAGATCAATCTTAGAGAAAATGGTGGCCCCATGCAACTCATCAAGTAGGTCCCCCAATCTAGGGATGGGATAGCGGTACTTAATAGTGATTTTGTTGATAGCCCGACTATCCACACACATCCTCATACTTCCATCCTTCTTTGGTACCAATAAGGCCGGAACGGCACAAGGACTCAAGCTTTCCCGAATCATTCCTTTGGCCAAAAGTTCATCCACTTGTCTTTGGATTTCTTGGGTTTCTTGTGGATTCATTCTATAGGCCGGGTTATTTGGAAGGGTGGATCCGGGAATGAGGTCTATTTTGTGTTGGATGGTTCTTTGAGGGGGTAGGCCATGGGGAATTTCTTGCGGGAACACATGGTTATAGGCTTGGAGAAGTGGGATGAGGAGGGGATGGGAGTGAGTGACGGTTTCGGTTTCACCTAGGCCAAGTAGGAGCCACTCCTTGAATGACTCATACTCATGGTTTTCGGCCTTGAGGAGATTAGTGAGTAGGATGTCTTTTTGTGGGGTTTCTTTTGGCTTGAGGAGTTGGGAAGGACGAATGGGGGTAAGGGTGATTTTCTTGTGGTCTAGGATGAAGGAGTAGGTGTTCATTCGGCCATCATGCATAACATTTCTATCAAAGAGCCACGGTCTCCCAAGGAGTACATGACATGCATCCATGGGAATCACATCACACCAAATTTCATCCTTATAGTTCTTTCAAATGCTCAAAGAAACTAAACAACGAGATGAGACTTGGATACCTTTGCCTTGATTGAGCCATTGAATGGTGTATGGAAAAGGGGGTGGAGATGCCGTGAGTTGAAGCTTGTCCACCAAGGTCTTGGATGCCACATTTGTACAACTCCCTCCATCAATGATGAGGGAACATACTTTGCCTCCTATGGTGCACCTCGTGTGAAAGATGGCCTCCCTTTGTTCATTCCCGTCTTGAGTAGCCAACCCACTCAAAGCTCGCCTAACCACCAAGAGTTCACCTTCATCCGGGCCCTCCTCTACTTCTTCTAGGGCCTCATTCAAGTACAACTCCTTTTCTTCTTCCATTTCTTCTTCAAAAGATGCTTAGTACTCGGCTAGGGTGACCACTCTCTTGTTTGGACATTCGGATGCAATATGTCCAAGGCCTTGGCACCTAAAGCACCTTCTTGTCTCCTTTGGTTTTGTGGACATTTGAGGGGCTGTTTTGGGGACCGAAGGGGGAGGAGGTTTTGGGTTTGGAGGGTTAAAGGGCTTTGGCGTGGTGTATGAAGGCCTTTGGGGAGTGTAGGCACGATTTTGTGGTTTAAAGGCTTCACTCTTTCCCTTAGTCTTCTTTTGTAGTTCCACCTTGTGAGCTAGAGAACTTAACTCATCAAGGGTGGTGTATGGGGGCAACTCTACTATATGGGCTATCTTCTCATCCAACCCACAAAGATACCTCACCAAAGTTTGTTCCTCATCCTCTTTAAGGGCACATTTTATGATCAATTGCTCAAACTCCCTTGTATATTCCTCCACACTTAAAGACCCTTGTCTCAAATGGTGAAGTCTAGAAAAGTTGTCTTGAAGGTAGTGAGATGGAAGGAACTTCTCTTTGAGTTTTTCTTTCATTTTCCTCCAAGTTTAATCTTCCCCTTCCCTTTCTTGGCCCTCTTAGATAAAACATTAGCCCACCAAGTAGAAGCATACTTTCTAAGTTTAAGGGCAACTAGTTTTACCTTGTTTTCATCCGGGATGTCCTTGTAGTCGAACACCCTCTCCACGGTTTGTAGCCAATCCAAGAACTCGTCCGGATCAAGCTTGCCTTCAAACTCGGGGATGTCAACTTTGAAGTCGTTGAATCCACCTCCTTGATGCCTTTCTTGTCTCCTTGCTCCTCTACTAGCTCTTCCTTGTGACCCAAAAGGGTTGAAATCCGAATCACTTTCACCCGGGTCACTAGATTCACTTGGAATAGGTGAATCCCTCAAGTTGTCTCTCCTTTCCTTCATGAGCCTTTGAAGTTGAGTTTGGAAGTACTTGACTCTAGCTTCCATTTCGGCCTTTTCTCTTAAGGCTTGTTCGGCCACTTGCTCGGGTGTTTGGCTAGAAGACATGATATGTGGGCTTTGTGGGAGAGAAACACGAGATTTGGCTGAGAATGGGGTGGCACGGTCGTGCCGTGGGACACGGGCTTCCCGTGCCAAGTTACTGCCGTGAAAAAAGTGCAGAAAAGAGGTGGCACGGTCGTGCCTTAAAGCACGGGTAGGCCGTGCCACAATTCTGTCCCGTGCAGATAGAGAAAGGATGTTTTGTGGTTTGCGTTTGAGAAATGTGTTTGGGTGGAAGCTTGGCCAAGAGGGTAGCCTAAGCTCTGATACCAAGATGATGTATGTTAACCATGGGAATGTCAAAGATGAGAATGTATGATGGGGAAGAGTGAAAACAAGGACAAGCAAAAACCGAAAAGAACAATGAGCTCAACCGGTCTTGATGGATAGTGTGCACCTCTCTTGTCTAAGATAAGCCAAAGGCGCCACTTAGAGGAGAAGTTGGGCTATTCCTTCTTCACTTATGGATACAGAATATCACCACCATAAGCAAGAGAAAAGAACCTAGAAGATCACCACTTGAACTAGCCAATTCAAGCTAAAGCAACTAGGAGTTTCAATGGAGAGTAAAACACTCAGATTTCATTGCATGATATTCAAAGCTACCTTCTTACATTCCTAAAGGTCCCTTATATAGGAGGGAGCCTCAAAATTCAGATTACATGGGTTACAATGCAAGCCAAACGGATCAAGACAAAGGGAAGCACAAAAAGCAAGAAAAGTACAAAAGGTGATGTTGACAGTTGCTGTCCAGTTTTCCAGATTGCAGGGTCAACTTTCAGCAGCTGTATCTTCGTCCTTACTTACCCAAATTGGCTCCAACATACCTTATTAGAAAGCTTAGAAAGTGTTCTTTCATTGACTACTTTTGGAGCTCATTTGGTGCAGCCGTTCAGGAGATATAAACAGAACAAGTGAGATGGTGCAGGCTGACTTCCCAAAAGCAGCTTTAGAAGTTTCCTTGCTTTTAGCCTCCTTGGGACACGTTTGACTCTGGTTTCTTTTCCCACCCTTTTAGCCAATTCAAAAAAGGATCTAGGCGTTAAAATTCCAGGTTGTTAGGGTTACTTTAGGTTGGGGAAAATGGGCTCCCAAAACCGGACAAAATCTGACCTGGAAAACAGTTTTGGACAGTTTGGCTTTAACAAAGGGTTTGGATGGCAAATGACATCCAAATGGGCTGAAACTTGATTTATTGGGCAGCTAACTCTCCAATCTTTCCAGACATACCAAAAGTTTGGCTTTAAAGCCTCAGGTCATCAGGTCACCAAGGTCAGAAATTCGGGCCATGTGCGGGATGAGCCCGCAGAATGCAAGTGATCGTGTCTTGAGTGATTTCTAATCCTTGGAAAGCCTTTGTGACCTCTTGAGCTATAAGAACCCCTTGGGGCTGATCCCCATCATTTAGTCACCTATTTCCTAATGAGATACCTTTGGGCTTACCACCCAAGCGTGACATACAACATCATATTGACCTTATCCCAGGATCCATTCTACCAAATAAGCTAGCCTACAGATCAAACCCAAAAGATACCCAAGAAGTTCAACGACAAGTTGAAGAATTGGTGTCCAAGGGACTGGTACGAGAGTCCTTGAGTCCGTGTGCTGTTCTGGCTCTCTTGGTTCCGAAAAAGGATGGTAGTATGAGGATGTGTGTTGATAGTAGAGCCATAAATAAGATTACTATCAAGTATAGGTATCCTATACCTAGGCTTGAAATATGTTGGATGAGTTACATGGTTCTAAGGTGTTTAGCAAGATTGATTTGAGAAGTGGTTATTATCATATTCGTATTAGGGAGGGTGATGAGTGGAAAACTGCTTTTAAGACTAAAGGTGGATTATACGAATGGTTAGTCTTGCCTTTTGGTCTTTCGAACGGCCCTAGTACGTTCATGAGATTGATGAATTAGGTATTTCGACCATACTTGGGCAAGTTCGTGGTCGTTTACTTCGATGATATTTTGGTCTTTAGTAAGAATGAGCAAGAACATCAAGATCACTTAACTCAGGTGATGCTCGTTCTTGCAAAGGAAAAGTTGTTTGGGAACCTAAAGAAGTGTACCTTCTTTACTCATGAAGTTACCTTCTTAGGTTATATTGTTTCTGAAAATGGTATTAAGGCGGATGAAAGCAAGATTGAGGCTATTCGGACTTGGCCTGTTCCTAAGAGTATTCATGACGTTCGAAGCTTTCATGGCTTGGCTTCTTTCTATAGGAGATTCATACGAAATTTCAGTACTATCTTAGCTCCTATGACCGAAGTTCTTAAGGGTTCCTCGTTCACTTGGAATCCTAAAGCACAAGTAGCCTTTGAAGAAGTGAAAGAGAGGCTAACTCAAGCACCAGTTTTAGCCCTACCGTGTTTTGAGAAAGTCTTTGAAGTTGAGTGCGATGCTTCTGGAGTTGGTGTTGGAGGAATTCTTACTCAAGAAGGACGCCCTTTGGCCTTCTTCAGTGAGAAGTTATGTGATACCAGAAGGAGATATTCAATTTATGACAAGGAGTTCTATGCCATCGTTCGATGCCTAGAACATTGGAACCATTATTTGATTGCCAGTGAGTTCATTCTGCACTCAGATCACGAGGCTTTGAAGTACATTCAAGGCCAACATAAGTTAAACTCACGCCATGCTAAATGGGTTGAGTTCCTGTAGTCCTTTCACTTTACTATCAAGCATAAGTCTGGCAAGTTAAATCAAGGCGCCGATGCCCTTTCTCGGCGTTATCTATTGATGTTCCAATTAGATGCTTGTATCCTTGGATTTGAGCATCTAAAGCTTTATACCAGGATGATGAAGATTTTGGGGTGTTATATTCTGAGTGTACTAAACATCCCAAAGGGGATTTCTTAATTCAAGAAGAGTTTCTCTTTAAAGGTGCTCGGTTATGTGTCCCCAAATGCAGCACTCGTGAGTTGTTGATTCGAGAAGTCCATGCTGGATCTTTAGCTGGTCATTTTGGCAAAGGCAAGACCCTAATCATGCTTAGGGAACATTATTATTGGCCAGGCATGGAGAAAGACGTTCAAGACATCATTAGAAGATGCAGTACGTGTCAGATAGCGAAGAGTCATTCGCTCCCCCAGGGATTATACACGCCACTTCCTATTTCTACGTTGCCATGGGTAGACGTTAGTATGGATTTCATACTTGGTTTACCAAGGACACAAAGGAGTAAAGATTCTATCTTTGTGGTTGTGGATCGATTTTCAAAGATGGCTCATTTCATTCCCTGCAACAAGACTAACGATGCCACTCATGTTGCTGAGCTGTATTTCAAGGAGGTCATGAGACTTCATGGAATTCCTCGTTCCATTGTCTCAGATCGAGATACGAAGTTTTTGAGTCACTTTTGGATTTCTTTGTGGAAAAAGTTGGGTACCAAACTCAAATACAGTACCACTTGTCATCCACAAACAGATGGGCAAACCGAGGTTACTAATTGAACCCTTGGTACTCTATTAAGGGTCTTGATTAAAAACCACACAAAAGCTTGGGATCTGTTACTTCCACATGTTGAGTTTGCTTACAATAGGACTCCAAGCAAGGCTACTGGTCTATCACCCCTTAAAGTGGTCTATGGGATTGATCCCCTAAGTCCACTTGATCTTGTTCCTCGACCATTAGATCAAAAGCCAAGTGCGGATGCCGCTACTAGGGTGGAAGAAATCCAGAAGTTGCATGAGTTAGCAAAGGCCAAGATTGAGAAAACTACACTTTCATACACGGCCCAAGCTAACAAGCACAAAAGAGAGAAGCTTTTTAAGCCAGGTGATTTGGTTTGGATTCATCTCCGTAAAGAACGTTTTCCTTCCAAAAGGAAAACTAAATTGATGCCTAGAGCGGATGGTCCATTCGAGATTTTGGAGAAGATTAACAATAATGCTTATAAGGTGCAATTACCAGGGGATTATGGAGTTTCAGCTACGTTTAACGTTGCTGATTTGAGCCCTTATGAAGCAGATGAATACCTTTCTGATTTGAGGATCAAATCTTCCCAACAAGGGGAGTGATGGAGTCCTACGTAGCCAAGACCTTGCTCCAGATGAGACAAGTCCAAGTCGGCGAAGAGCAAGGTCTCAAACCAAGAAGATGGCTCACCTTTGGCAAGAAGCTGAAACTAGCACAACCGGCCTGCACCAGCCCGGTTTTGTGCATCTGATTTCTTAAGCCATTTCATGGCTTAAGGCCAATATTTTTGCATTTTTGGAATCCTCAGGAAGTTAACTTTCAAGTCCAAGCATTGAATTCAAGTCATGCTACAAGAGGATGAAAGATCAAAGGCATTTTTCCCAACCGGCCAGAATTAGTCCAATTCTGCACGGTTAAAAGTTTGCATGTGATTACCTTACTTAATCCATGTTTAGCCTTGATTTCTTAAATGAGGGGGTTTATATACACCTTTTAACTTTCTCCCCCATGTTTAAAACCCAAGCCATATCCTTTTTGCTTTGGGTAAACTTGGCCTGAAAACCGAGTGTAAAACTGCCCATTGCGCACGGTTTGGAGGCACGGCTGAGCAAACCCTTTCCGGTGGGTTTCCTTGCTATCAACTGAGTTGGCACACCTCCCAAGGCTGGGCACACACCCCAAGGCAATCATCATCAGCTACAACCTTGGAAAGAACGACCAATGAGAAGGAAGAGACAAGGAAAGATGTCCCTTGAATGCCATTGGCCAGCCGCAAAGGGGATTGCCACTTTTCGGCTACTCACATGGCTACTTGCTGCCTTTGGACGCTGATTAAGCTTAGGGACAAGTTGATTATGTTGTAATGATCATTTGTCTTGCTTTCCTTGAAGGTTTAAGTGTGTTTTGATTAGTCTTAAGCATGCTTGAAGCCAATTAGCTCTAACCGTGGCAATTAGAGCTAGTTAATACCTTTCCCTCCTAGGAAGGAAAAGTGAGGTGCTTGCTAGCTTGCTTAGCTTGGCCATTTTGCTGCTTATGTAAGGCCTCTCACGGCCATTTAGAAAGAAGACTTCAGTTTTTAGTAAAAGAAAATCATAGAGAGCTTGTGAGCTTTCTCTTCAAAACTCTTGCTTGCTTATCTTAGTTTAGGCCAAACTAAGTGGTGTTCAAGTGAGTCTTAATCTTGATTGAGTGGTAATTCTTGATGTAGATGTGGGTGGTAAGTGAACCAAATCAACTCAAACTCAAACTAAACACGAATCAACCAAAGAAAAGTGAATATGGTGAAAGATAGTTTGAGATGGTTTGAAGAATAATAACAAAAAGAACAAGGATAAACAAGACCTTGTAATTAAGATAATCCTTCACGGAGCCACTCAATGACTTGATCTTGGGCTAATTCTCTTGTCTTAACCAAGGAATCACTCCAATTGGAAAAGGAAGAGAACCTAGAACACCACTTGAATTAGCCAAATTCAAGATATAGAACTAGGAATTTAGAGACACAAATGAGAGACACAAATGAGAATCACTCTCAAAGGTGCTTGTATTACTTTGGAAATCTCTTACAATGCTGAATGATTAGCTTCACATGCCCCTCCCCTTTTATAGACTCAGCAAAAGACAATCAAAAGACTCAAATAACTCCTAACAATTAAAACTAGCTAATGAAAAGTCTAAGAAAAATGAAAAGACACATCATAAAAGGGGGTGGGGGAGGTTACAAGGAATATTCTAGGATTTTTGCAGCTGATTACATCAATCTAGAAGCATCTAAAACGTGCACAATATCAGCCACACAAATATATGTAACCTAAGACTCTTCATATTCCCAGCATTAATCCTTGCAACTGCCTCAACTTCAACAGAGCATAACTTCCAGAATACTCGGCCAAATCACGCGTTCTTGGGCTTGTTAGAAAGCCCTGGAAGTCTATTTTCCAGAATGGGCTCATTTGCTCAATTTGGATAAGCGGTTTGAAAGTTATGGCCCAAACAATGCACCTATCTCAGACTGGACTGGATCAGCACAACGTATCTTTGAGTGATATTTTGCCCAATCAAATGATGTCCAAATTAAATAAAATTGGGCTTATTTTAAAGCTGACATCTTAAGCTTCAAAAGCACATGGGCCCTCAAGTTGTGGGTCCACTTGAGCTTGTCCAAAAATGGTCACAAAAATCGGGTTCCGCAGGGATGAATTCGGCACCAAATTTCTAGCAAAGTTTAACCTCTTTTTGACCTCTTCATAGTGTCGTGAGTCTTTGAACTCACTTAATAAGACCAAATAAGCACACTTCCAAGCATGATCTTCTTTGACCCTTTTCTTCTTTGAAATTGGACTTGAATAAAAATGATGCATATGGAAATATGCATCATACTCCCCGGGTTGTTTGAGTTTGTCCTCAAACTCAAAGGGTTGGCAAGCCTCTCAAGAAAGGGGTCGCGCTTACAATATGGGAGCTTTTGGGGAAGGAGGTCACAGGGCATCACCTCTAGAGAGATATAGAAGAGGGTGAGGGGAGGATGATAAAACGGGTCATACCTGGTGAGGAGAAGAGGCGGAAGTGGGAAATCTTCTTTGGGGGCAAGGGTTTGGGAAGAATGAATGAGGGGTAAGGCTTGTCGGTCCTTTTGTGGTTTGAGGGGTTGGGAAGGTTGAATGGGGGTTAAGGTGAATTCTTCTTGGGTCAAGAGTTGCTCAACTTCTTCAATAACCCCACATGCCTCCAACTCGGGTGCTTGGAGTTGGGTAGGGCGTACTTCTTGAATCAAGAGTTGTTCAAACTCTTCAGCAACCCTACATGGCTTCATCACTTCAAGGTCTTTAACTACATGCTCTTCAATTCTTGGGGTTATGCTCAAATTCACCTCATTATCTTCTTGGCACCCTTCTTCGGTGAAGGATTGCTCAATTTCTTGCACAATCTCTTCTTGCTTCAACTCGGATCTTTGGGTCTCAAGTTCAATGGTCTCTTCATCACCACAGTCACCAAAAACAAGAGGTAGGTCAACTAGGCTTGAAGCTTCCTCTCCTTGGATCTTTTCATCTTTGTTTGGCTTTTGAGAAACCTTCTCTAAGTGAAGTATTTCTTCTTTTTCAACCTTGAGTTCAATTTCTTCTTCAAGGCTTTCCTCCTGATCGTTTTCTTCTTCCACGGCTTTCCTTTCTTCCAAGGTAATGACCTCGTTGTTTGGGCAATCCGTGGATAAGTGTCCAAGCCCTTGGCACTTGAGACACCTCCTAGGTTGTGGGGGAAAGATCATTTGTGGGGTTGGTTCTTTTTGTGGGGTGGAAGGGAATGAACCCGTGAGCTTAACGGAGATACTTTCTTCCATGGGCATGTAAGTGGATGGGTAAAAGGAACCCTTCAACTTACTACTCAATTTCTTCCAAGTTCTCACCTTTTCTTTTCCTTTCTTTTTTCGCTCAAACTTGTATTTATTCCACCACTGAAGTGCACATCCTCTCAATCTTGAAATAACCACTTCGAACTTCTGTTGGTCATTAAGGATACAACAAGCAAAAACTCGTTCCACCTTAGATAACCAACCTGTGAACTCTTCCTTTTCGCCATGAAATTTTGGAATTGCAAAGCAAGCATATCCAATATCAATAAGAGCTAGTTCTTTCTCCAAGTTCTTTGAAGACGGCATGAAGGATGAGGTCTAGGGTTCTTCGTGGATTGATTTGAAACGTAAGTTGGCTGTGGCAAAGGTGGCACGGTCGTGCAAGGGGGCACGGTCAGGCCGTGCTATGCTTCGGCTGAAGAAAATGCAGAAAAGTAGAGTGGCACGGTCGTGCTTGGCGGCACGGGGGCACCGTGCTCCGTCTCGACTTGAAGATTCCTGGAAAAAGAATATGGCACGGTCGTGTGTTGTGGCACGGGGGCACCGTGCTGCTTCTCTGGTCTTCAAGACTTCGGATTGCCGGTTTGTGCCTCTTTTTTTTTTTTTGTATTTTGGCTTTTGGGATGTGTTTGGGTATGATGTGGGTCACTTAAAAGCCTTGGCTCTGATACCAATTGATGTAGATGTGGGTGGTAAGTGAACCAAATCAACTCAAACTCAAACTAAACCAAAAGGACCAAAGAAATGAAAGTGTTTGAGATGGTTTGAAGAATAATAACAAAAAGAACAAGGATAAACAAGACCTTTGTAATTAAGATAATCCTTCACGGAGCCACTCAATGACTTGATCTTGGGCTAATTCTCTTGTCTTAACCAAGGAATCACTCCAATTGGAAAAGGAAGAGAACCTAGAACACCACTTGAATTAGCCAAATTCAAGATATAGAACTAGGAATTTTGAGACACAAATGAGAATCACTCTCAAAGGTGCTTGTATTACTTTGGAAATCTCTTACAATGCTGAATGATTAGCTTCACATGCCCCTCCCCTTTTATAGACTCAGCAAAAGACAATCAAAAGACTCAAATAACTCCTAACAATTAAAACTAGCTAATGAAAAGTCTAAGAAAAATGAAAAGACTCATCATAAAAGGGGTGGGGGAGGTTACAAGGAATATTCTAGGATTTTTGCAGCTGATTACATCAATCTAGAAGCATCTAAAACGTGCACAATATCAGCCACACAAATATATGTAACCGAAGACTCTTCATATTCCCAGCATTAATCCTTGCAACTGCCTCAACTTCAACAGAGCATAACTTCCAGAATACTCGGCCAAATCACGCGTTCTTGGGCTTGTTAGAAAGCCCTGGAAGTCTATTTTCCAGAATGGGCTCATTTGCTCAATTTGGATAAGCGGTTTGAAAGTTATGGCCCAAACAATGCACCTATCTCAGACTGGACTGGATCAGCACAACGTATCTTTGAGTGATATTTTGCCCAATCAAATGATGTCCAAATTAAATAAAATTGGGCTTATTTTAAAGCTGACATCTTAAGCTTCAAAAGCACATGGGCCCTCAAGTTGTGGGTCCACTTTAGCTTGTCCAAAAGTGGTCACAAAAATCGGGTTCCGCAGGGATGAATTCGGCACCAAATTTCTAGCAAAGTTTAACCTCTTTTTGACCTCTTCATAGTGCCGTGAGTCTTTGAACTCACTTAATAAGACCAAACAAGCACACTTCCAAGCATGATCTTCTTTGACCCTTTTCTTCTTTGAAATTGGAGTTGAATAAAAATGATGCATATGGAAATATGCATCAATTCTGTATCTTAATCAAGCTTAAGAAAGATTAGTGGTGTTTCTGTATCTAATCCTCGAGTTTAGTTCTATCCTAAATCACTTGATTAGCTTGAATGATGGAAGGTTGTAAGGGAGAAGAACCACTCACAACTTACTTCAAAGTGGATTGCTTGACACAAGGAGAAGGAAAACCACAACGGATAGGAAAATCAAGAGTTTGGGATAATCAAGTGGCCTTTCAAGGGATAATCCTAGGAGCCACCCTTGGAGAACACTTGGGCAATCTCTTTATATCAACTAGTTACAGAATTTAATCACCTTCTAGTTGAGAGAAAGAGACCTAGATACCTACTTGAGTTGCCGAGCTCAAGATACAACACTAGGAATTTTGTGGAGAGAGTTTGAGAACTCACAATTGCATTTCATTCAAGTTGCCTTGCAAAATGAGAAAACCATATGATTTTATGCTAGGATGGCCGAGTTTCTCCCCCCTTCCCATGCAGCAAAAACAATGCCAAGTACATTTGGGAGAGGGAAACACATTACATCCATCACTCACCTAGCTTAACACCTCATCATTAGCTTAAGCTACTTCATTAGGGGCCATGATGCCTCCTAAGTGATGTGTCAAGCTTATAATGGTCCTAAAATGCAGCAAAAGTAATCAATTCAGCAAGTGGATGAAGCAAAACCCAAGAAATCAACCCACTTGTACCGGCTAGGAAGAAACCGGTTAAAGGGGTGTTTTGCTTGTCCTTTTGGCTGGGTAAAACCAACACAAGGGGGTGCTTTGGATGGGATTTGAACCCTTGACTTGATAAATATTTAAGTCCCCTTTCATGCTGCAAAATTTCAGAACGAGTGGACTTAAATTGGTGGTCCAAATTCCTCCTTAATTCGGATGCTGCTGTTTTGGCGCCGAGCCTGCGCACTTGGAAAGATCTTGCTGATTGACGAACCAAACGACCTCCGAATCCTTTGCAACTTGTTTTATTGGATTCCTAACATCTTAAACTTAAAGAGAGGGGGCAAGGCAGTCGTTCATCCCCTCACCTTCAAGTCCCAAAAGATGCACAAAACCGGGCCAATTTCCGGTTGAATCTGCCCATGTTCTGTCCGAATGCTCTATGACTTCCTTGACCAAGGCATGGATGTTCTTGACTTCCTTGGGGCTTGAGGGGGTGTGTGGAGTTTCTGGTTGTGCATTTGGAGTTTGATCATGATGGTCTGATACGCACCAACCACGAAGTTCTAGTCTACAAGAGCATGTCCTTGTTCAACAACTCCATTCGGATCCCTATTGTCAAGGTATTCAGTTTGACCTACAAGCTCCCTTGGGAAGGTCCTTACTCTCTTGGCCCCCTAGTCCCAAGCCAAGCTAGTCCAAGCTCCTTGTAGAAGCCTAGCAAAGGTTTCCACCCAAAAACAGTCCAATTCGGTTCCTTAGAACAACCCAGGCAGTGGCCGTTTCTTTTGCATGTTCAAGGCATTTTTCCTCTTACCAGGGGTTTGGAAGCACTTTACACTTTTGGGTTGACAACCTAAGTCCTTTATAAAGCTTTTATTTAGCTTGTAAATGGCCTAGGTTGATAACTTTTTGCTAAAGATGCAACCGGGTATCCAGTTTCAGCCACACAGCACCTGACTGAAGTTTGAGGTGATTTTTGGCTTGCCTTGGCAGGCCTTTGGTCGAGATATTTCCGGCCTTTCTTTAAGTTTAGGATGTGATCTTTCATATAAATCAAGTTGCAAGTGAAAAGGAGGCCATTTGGGGGTTCAAATCATCCAAACATTTCAGACCTGCAAACTGGTCAGTACAGCCGCGCACATGGGTCAACTTCTGGCCCTCTATTACCCAAGAGCAACCTGATTTAACTGAACGGTTTAAAGCCTAACTTAAAGTTTCAGGTCTTATCTTTCCAATGAAGCAAGTTCCAAAGCATTTTGACATCATTTGCCTAGTCAACCAGCCTAATCTTTCAAACCGTGCAAAACTGGACAGTCCTGGAATTCAGCCTATGATCTGGTCCGAAATGAGCTCCGTTTGTTCCCATCTTTTGAGGACTCTTTGGGGACACCTAAGGGCATGAAAGGGTGTCTAAATGTTTATCAAATGAACCCTCAAAACCTCAGATTCAGCCACCCAAGGTACAGCTATTATCCGGGCAAGCAAGGAAGAAAATACCCTTTTATCCAAGGGACCAAAACAAGCTGTCCTTTGCTGTTTTAGGTGATCAGCCGGCTGTCCTTGCTGTTTTGACTTGTTTTTCATCTTATCAAAGCTTTCATTAGTTGTACTTAAGTGTAACACATGTTAGACACCTCAAACATTGAGATTAACACTTGTATTAGGTGTCAAACATCCAAGAGATGCTGAATTTAGGCCTTGTATTAGCTAGACTAGGTTGCTTGATTTAGCTAGTTAAATCTTGGCCCTTGATCTTGTTGTGAAGGCCGGATATACTCGGCCAAAGCTGAATGTTTACTAACTTTTGGAATGAAAATGAAAAGTTTTCTTTGCTAGCTTAAGCAAATCTCAAATCTCCTCTACTTTATCCTTCATTGGTGGTGTTTAGGAGTGATTCTTTATCCTCTCTTCCGGTGCGTTTGCTTTACGAAGATTGGTGGTGAATCCTTTAGCTTTGGCTGGTGGTTTTAACCTTTAGGCCAATTCATATCCAAGTGTGTTGAGTGTTAGTAGTGTCCGAAGTGCTAGCCTAGCACGCATCAACTGGTATCAGAGCCCAACTTCGATTCTTGGTGAGTTGGTTTTGATTGCCGTAAGCTCCTCTTCTCTTCTCCTTGATTCTTTTTCGTTTCTCCCCTCCTTGAATTCACTTCTCACGTTCCCCTTGAATCCACAAAGAACCCTCCTAGCCCAAACACGAATCCTAGCTACAAAAAAAAAAAACCAAGCTCCACAAATAGCCCCAACCGTTTCTCCACTCCTTTACCAAAACATGGCCGAAAGGGGAGATCCTTCTTCCTCACCTCAAGACGCCCCTTTAAGGGAACCGGTGAGAGTTCCTAGAGGTATGACTCTAGAACAAGCTCACGAAATGAGGAGGGATAGAACCATCCTTGAGATGCAAGAAAGCATAAGAACCCTCACTACACAACTCCAACAACTCGTGGCCCAACCGAGAAGACAAGAACGAGAACCACCCCGGGACCTTCCTAATGACCTTGATTTTGACTCTCCTCTTGAGAGTGACTCTTCTATGGGAGGGAGAAGGCCGAGGAGGAGGAGGATACAACAAGATGAACTCAATGACTTGAAGATTGAGGCACCCGAGTTTGATGGAAGTTTGAGACCCGAAGATTACTTAGAATGGGTTCAAGCTTTGGAGAGGATCATTGAGATTAAGGGTTATTCTAGTGAGAAAGCCTTTAAACTTGCCGTGTTGAAGCTCAAATCATACGCATCTCTATGGTATGAGAACTTGAAGAGGACGAGAGCCTTAGAGGGAAAATCCAAGATCAACACTTGGATTAAGTTAAAGAAGTACATGGACAAACGATTCTTGCCTTCCACTTATAAGCAAGAATTATACTTGAGGGTTACTTCTCTTCAACAAGGAAGTATGAGGGTTGAGGAGTATATTCGAGAGTTTGAACAACTCCAAATTCGATGTTCATTGAGGGAGGAACCCGAGCAAACCATCGCAAGGTTCCTAAAAGGTCTATCTCCACCTATCCTTGAGCGGGTCGAACTTCAACCCTTTTGGACCTTTGAGGATGCTTGCAAATTGGCCGTGAAGGTAGAAAAACAACTCAAATCCAAACACCCCTTTGTTTCTACCCCCTTAAAGCCCACGGCCACCCCTAAGTCCTTCCCACCCTTCAAACCGAAATACCCTCCCAAGACCACCCACAACCAAGAGAAAGGAAAAGAAGTTCTAAAGGAGGGACTCAAAAGCCAAAAGAAATGTTTCAAGTGCCATGGTTTTGGGCACTTTCAAGCGGATTGTCCAAATCGAAGAGTCCTTACTATTAAGGAAATTGATGAGCTCGGTCACATGGAGGTCGAAAGTGATGAAAGTGAAGAAGAGATCCTTGAGGACGAAGAAGACCCCACCTATCAACCCGAGGAAGGGGATGTTCTTATGATCAAGAGGGTTTTGCACACTAAGGAGGCCATTTCGGACTCCAATCAAAGAGAACAAATTTTCCATTCAAGATGTAAAGTCTTGAACAAAGTGTGCAACTTGATCATTGATGGAGGGAGTTGCACTAATGTGGCTTCCCATGAAATGGTTACCAAGCTTAACCTTACTACCATTCCTCACCCAAGGCCATACACCCTACAATGGCTCAAAAAGGGGAGTGAAGTAACGGTTAGTAAGCAAGTTCTAGTCCCTTTCTCCATTGGTGGCTATCAAGACGAGGTTGTTTGTGACGTTTTACCCATGGACGCTTGCCATTTGCTCCTTGGGAGGCCTTGGCAATTCGACAAGGATGCTACCCATCACGGTCAAGCTAATACTTATTCCTTTAGGCTTAAAGGGAAAACCGTGACATTAGCCCCTCTACCCCCAAACCAAACACATAAACACAAACCCAAGAGTGGAGAGACAAAGCCAAAAGACCTAACCTTGCTAGTGAGTGAAGGGCGAGTTGAAAGGGCCCTTGAGAAAGGAAAGACCGTGTACATGATTCTCTTTGTTGAAACCCCACAGAATCCCCCACAAAAAAACCTACACCCCTCGGCCATCCCCTTAATCCAAGAGTTTGAGGATGTTTTCCCTCAAAATCTACCTCCCGGTCTTCCTCCTTTAAGGGGCATAGAGCACCAAATCGATTTAATTCCCGGTGCCCCTCTACCCAATAAACCGGCCTATAGATGTAACCCCACCGAAACCAAGGAACTCCAAAAGCAAGTGCAAGAATTGGTGGACCAAGGTTATGTGAGGCCAAGTATGAGTCCTTGTTCCGTTCCGGCCTTATTAGTTCCAAAGAAAGATGGGACTTGGAGGATGTGCATTGATAGTAGGGCCATCAACAACATCACCATCAAGTATAGGTACCCAATTCCTAGGCTTGATGACATGTTAGATGAGCTACATGGTTCAAGGATCTTCTCAAAGATTGATTTAAGGAGCGGATACCACCAAATTCGGATGAAAGAGGGGGATGAGTGGAAGACCGCTTTCAAAACCAAGCAAGGGCTATATGAGTGGCTAGTCATGCCATTCGGACTCTCAAATGCACCTAGTACTTTCATGAGATTGATGAATGAAGTACTAAGGCCCTTTATTGGTGACTTCGTTGTGGTTTACTTTGATGACATTCTTGTGTATAGCAAGAATGAAACCGATCATATTCTACATCTAAGGAAGGTGTTCACTACTCTACGTGAACAAAGATTGTATGGCAAGCTTGAAAAATGTGAATTCTTTGTACCAAGGGTTGTTTTCCTTGGTTATGTTGTCTCAAGTAAAGGAATCCAAGTGGATGAATCCAAGGTGGAAGCCATCCAATCTTGGCCGGTTCCCACCTCCATTACGGCCGTACGAAGCTTTCATGGCCTAGCCTCCTTCTATAGAAGATTCATCAAGGATTTTAGTTCCATCATGGCCCCCCTCACGGAATGTATGAAGAAAGGTACTTTTGTTTGGACCCCCTCGGCCCAAAAGTCCTTTGAAACAATCAAGCTCAAGTTGTGTGAGGCCCCGGTTTTAGCCCTTCCAAACTTTGAAGAGTTGTTTGAGGTGGAGTGTGATGCAAGTGGAGTAGGGATAGGAGCCGTTCTTACTCAACTCAAAAAGCCTTTGGCCTATTTTAGTGAGAAATTGAGTGGCCCCAAACTCAATTATTCAACATATGACAAAGAGGTTTACGCCATAGTCCGGGCTTTGCATCATTGGAATCACTACTTGAAACCTAAGCCCTTTGTATTACATTCGGACCACCAAGCTTTAAAGTTCCTTAGTGGGCAGCCTAAACTCAATTTTAGGCATGCTAAATGGGTTGAGTTTTTACAAGCCTTTTCCTTTTCCACCAAACACAAAAGGGGTTGTGAGAATGTGGTAGCCGATGCACTCTCAAGGAAGTATGCCTTGATCTCACTTCTAGGGGCAAAGCTACTCGGATTTCAAGCTATTCAAGCTTACTATGAGGAAGATTCCACTTTCAAGGACTTGTTTAAGTCCCCTCCTACTCACGGTCCCTACCAAATTCAAGAAGGATTTCTCTTTAAGGGTAACAAGCTTTGCATTCCTTCTTGCCCTTTTAGAGAACTCCTAGTGAGAGAAGCTCATGGGGGCTCACTTGCTGGTCATTTTGGGATCAACAAGACCTTAGACATTCTAAGGGAACACTTCTTTTGGCCCAAGATGGGAGAGGACGTGCACAAGGTCGTTTCAAGATGTGCTATTTGCCACCAAGCCAAGAGTCAATTTCACCAAGGGCTCTATTGTCCCCTGCCCGTGCCTCTTAGGCCGTGGGAAGATGTGAGCATGGATTTCATTGTGGCCTTGCCTAGGACACAAAGGGGCAAGGATTCGGTCATGGTGGTTGTGGATCGATTCTCAAAGATGGCACACTTCATAGCATGCCACAAGACCGAAGATGCTTCCCACATTGCGGATCTTTACATGAAAGAGGTGATTCGGCTTCATGGTGTTCCCAAAACAATTGTGAGTGACCGAGACACAAAATTTCTCTCTCACTTTTGGAGGAGGTTATGGCATCTCTTGGGTACTAAGCTCCTCTATAGTACCACTTGTCATCCTCAAACCGATGGCCAAACGGAGGTGACAAATAGAACCCTTTCTACCCTCCTTAGGACATTGGTTCACAAAAATTTGAGAGCGTGGGACATCAAGCTAGCCCATGCGGAGTTTGCCTACAACCGCACACCGGTTAGGGCCACGGGCATGTCACCATTTGAGGCTTTGTATGGGGTTAATCCCCTAACTCCCATTGATCTTCTACCTCTCCCCATGGATTGCAAGGTGAGCTTTGAAGCGAAAGAACGAGCCAAGGAGATGCAAAGTCTACATGAACGGATTAGGGCTCACATTGAGAAGGTTAATGAAGCTTACAAGAACAAAGCCAATAAGAACCACAAGGGCATGGAATTTCAACCCGGAGACTTGGTATGGCTCCACCTTAGAAAGGAAAGGTTCCCCTCAAGAAGGAAAAACAAGCTCATGTCAAGGGGAGATGGCCCATTCAAGGTGATTTCTAAGGTTGGTCCAAACGCTTACAAGCTAGAGTTGCCCGGTGAAATGGGGGTTTCGGCCACCTTCAATGTAGAGGATCTGAGCCCTTACATCGAGGATGACTTGAACCTTGAGGATTTGAGGGCAAATCCTCTTGAGGAGGGAGAGGATGATACGCACCAACCACGAAGTTCTAGTCTACAAGAGCATGTCCTTGTTCAACAACTCCATTCGGATCCCTATTGTCAAGGTATTCAGTTTGACCTACAAGCTCCCTTGGGAAGGTCCTTACTCTCTTGGCCCCCTAGTCCCAAGCCAAGCTAGTCCAAGCTCCTTGTAGAAGCCTAGCAAAGGTTTCCACCCAAAAACAGTCCAATTCGGTTCCTTAGAACAACCCGGGCAGTGGCCGTTTCTTTTGCATGTTCAAGGCATTTTTCCTCTTCCCAGGGGTTTGGAAGCACTTTACACTTTTGGGTTGACAACCTAAGTCCTTTATAAAGCTTTTATTTAGCTTGTAAATGGCCTAGGTTGATAACTTTTGGCTAAAGATGCACCCGGGTATCCAGTTTCAGCCACACAGCACCTGACTGAAGTTTGAGGTGATTTTTGGCTTGCCTTGGCAGGCCTTTTGTCGAGATATTTCTGGCCTTTCTTTAAGTTTAGGATGTGATCTTTCATATAAATCAAGTTGCAAGTGAAAAGGAGGCCATTTGGGGGTTCAAATCATCCAAACATTTCAGACCTGCAAACTGGCCAGTACAGCCGCGCACATGGGTCAACTTCTGGCCCTCTATTACCCAAGAGCAACCTGATTTAACTGAACGGTTTAAAGCCTAACTTTAAGTTTCAGGTCTTATCTTTCCAATGAAGCAAGTTCCAAAGCATTTTGACATCATTTGCCTAGTCAACCAGCCTAATCTTCCAAACCGTGCAAAACTGGACAGTCCTGGAATTCAGCCTATGATCTGGTCCGAAATGAGCTCCGTTTGTTCCCATCTTTTGAGGACTCTTTGGGGACACCTAAGGGCATGAAAGGGTGTCTAAATGTTTATCAAATGAACCCTCAAAACCTCAGATTCAGCCACCCAAGGTACAGCTATTATCCGGGCAAGTAAGGAAGAAAATACCCTTTTATCCAAGGGACCAAAACAAGCTGTCCTTTGCTGTTTTAGGTGATCAGCCGGCTGTCCTTGCTGTTTTGACTTGTTTTTCATCTTATCAAAGCTTTCATTAGTTGTACTTAAGTGTAACGCATGTTAGACACCTCAAACATTGAGATTAACACTTGTATTAGGTGTCAAACATCCAAGAGATGCTGAATTTAGGCCTTGTATTAGCTAGACTAGGTTGCTTGATTTAGCTAGTTAAATCTTTGCCCTTGATCTTGTTGTGAAGGCCGGATATACTCGGCCAAAGCTGAATGTTTACTAATTTTTGGAATGAAAATGAAAAGTTTTCTTTGCTAGCTTAAGCAAATCTCAAATCTCCTCTACTTTATCCTTCATTGGTGGTGTTTAGGAGTGATTCTTTATCCTCTCTTCCGGTGCGTTTGCTTTACGAAGATTGGTGGTGAATCCTTTAGCTTTGGCTGGTGGTTTTAACCTTTAGGCCAATTCATATCCAAGTGTGTTGAGTGTTAGTAGTGTCCGAAGTGCTAGCCTAGCACGCATCATGGTCCCCATCATTGAATCTTCAAGTTGATCTTCTCCGTTCTTCGTGTTCTTCATTTATCACCTTCAATACTTGAATGTTCTTCATTTATCACCTCATTTGCTCAATTTGGATAAGCGGTTTAAAAGTTATGGTCCGAACATTACACCTATTTCAGAACTGGACTGGAGCAGGACATGTCTTCTTTGAGTAATATTTAGCCCAACCAAACGACGTCCAAATTAAACATAATTGGGCTTGTTTGAAAGCTGAGATCTTAAACTTTAAAAGCACATGGGCCCTCAAGTTGTGGGTCCACTTGAGCTTGTCCAAAAGTGGTCACAAAAATCGGGTTCCGCAGGAATGAATTCGGCACCAAATTTCTAGCAAAGCTTAACCTCTTTTTGACCTCTCCATAGTGTCGCGAGTCTTTGAACTCACTTAAGAAGACCAAATAGGCACATTTCCATGCATGATCTTCTTTGACTCTTTTCTTCTTTGAAATTGGAGTTGAATAAAAATGATGCATATGGAAATATGCATCATACTCCCCGGGTTGTTTTGAGTTTGTCCTCAAACTCAAAGGGTTGGCAAGCTTCTCATGAAGTGAGGCATGCTTATGAAATGGGAGCTCTTGTAGGAAGTGGCCAAAGGGCATCATTTGTAGGGTGGCATAGAGGAGGGGGATGAGAAAGACATCCAAGTGAGGACTGTCTTTGGGTTTGGCAGATGGAATAAGGTCAAAAGGCAGCACTTGAAAAGCAATATGCACAGAGGTTTGATAAAAGTGGGTGTGGGAAGGGTGAAAACTAAGGTGAGATTCGGTTAGGGAAAGAGAGGTGAGTAATAGATCATTTTGTGAGGCTTTATGTGGTTTGAGGATTTGGGAAGGTTGAATGGGGGTTAATGTGATTTTGTGGGGAAAGGATAGGATATGGTCTTGCTCCTTTGGATTGAAATGGATATTTGCATGCTCTTCTTCAATTTCGTTTGGCTTTTGAGAAACCTTCTCTAAGTGAAGTATTTCTTCTTTTTCAACCTTGAGTTCAATTTCTTCTTCAAGGCTTTCCTCCTGATCGTTCTCCCCCTTTTCTTCCTCCGTGGCTACTTCCCATTCGGCGATGGTGATGAATTCCTTGTTGGGGCAGCCCGTAGGTGTGTGACTAAAGCCTTGACACTTAGAACACATCCTAAGGTTCAAAGGGTCGGGGTTAGGTCGATCTGCAAGGGCTTGGCTTGTTTGTGGAGTTTGCTTCTTTTGTGGAGTGGAAGGGGCTAAAAATGTGGGTTGAGGGGATGGAATTGAGCTTCCCTTGTTGAAAGAGAGGTTTTTCGAAGAGGAATCAAAGTTGTTTACCTCAAAGGAAAGAAAAGGATGCTTGTGTAAGTAAGAGGTTGGAGTGAAAGTATCCATTAATTTTCCTCTCAACTTATCCCATGTTCTGATCTTACTTTTTCCTCTCTTCTTCCTCTTATACTTGTACTTTTCCCACCATTCAAGCGCATGGCCTCGGAGCTTCGTGATAACCACCTTAAACTTCTCTTGCTCATCAATATTGTAGCGAGTGAAGACTTGATCCACTTTGGAAATCCAGTAAGGGAAATCTTCTTTTTTGGCCACGAAACTTTGGAGTTTCAAGGATGACCATCTCCTTTTCAATCAAAGCAATCTCTTTTCTCAAGTTCCCAAGAGAAATCATGATGGATGAATGCTTAAGGGTTCTTTGTGGGTTATGTGTTTAGGCTAGAAAAAAGCCGTTTTGGAGAAGAGGAGGGAGGGCACGGTCGTGCAAGGGGGCACGGGCAGGCCGTGCTATGCTTCGACTTGAGGAAATGCAGAAAAGTATAGTGGCACGGTCGTGCTGGGTGGCACGGGGGCACCGTGCTGCTTCTCTGGTCTTCGAGACTAGGTTTGCCGGTTTGTGCCTTTTTTTTTTTTTTTGGTATTTTGGCTTTTTGGGATGTACTTGGGTGTGATGTGGGTCACTTAAAAACCGTGGCTCTGATACCAATTGATGTATGTGTGGGTGGAAAGTGATCCAAATCAAACTCAAATCAAACTTAAGCAAAATGAAAAGAGAGAAAGATGCGAAAGATGAAGAATATCACCAAACAGGATAGAGATGGATAGTGCAAGACTTTGAGTATGAGATAATCCGTCCGGAGCCACTCACACCTTGGTCTTGGGCTAATTCCCTTCACTCTTCTGAGGAATCACTCCAAAGAAAAGAAGGAGAACCTAGAACACCACTTGAATTAGCCAAATTCAAGATATAGAACTAGGAATTTTTTGGGACACAAATGAGAATCACTCTCAAAGGTGCTTGAATTACTCTTGAAAATGCCTTATAAATCTGATCTACAATGCTCACACGCCCCCCCTTTATATAGGCTCAGCAAAAGACAACAAAAGGACTCAAATAACTCCCAACAATTAAAACTAGTAAAATGATTTTGATTTCAGCCCATGGTGGTGATGCATATTTCCATATGCATCATTTTTATTCAAGTCCAATTTCAAAGAAGAAAAGGGTCAAAGAAGATCATGCTTGGAAGTGTGCTTATTTGGTCTTATTAAGTGAGTTCAAAGACTCACGACACTATGAAGAGGTCAAAAAGATGTTAAGCTTTGCTAGAAATTTGGCGCTGAATTCATCCCTGCGGAACCCGATTTTTTGTGACCACTTTTGGACAAGATCAAGTGGACCCACAACTTGAGGCTCCACATGGTTTTGAAGTTTAAGATTTCAGCTTTCAAATAAGCCCAAGTTTGTTTAATTTGGACATCATTTGATGGGGCAAAATATCACTCAAAGATACGTTATGCTGATCCAGTCCAGTCTGAGATAGGTGCATTGTTTGGGCCATAACTTTCAAACCGCTTATCCAAATTGAGCAAATAAGCCCATTCGGGAAAATAGACTTCCAGGGCTTTCTAACAAGCCCAAGAACGCGGGATTTGGCCGAGTATTCTGGAAGTTATGCTCTGTTGAAGTTGAGGCAGTTGCAAGGATTAATGCTGGGAATATGGAGAGTCTTAGGTTACATATATTTGTGTGGCTGATATTGTGCACGTTTTAGATGCTTCTAGATTGATGTAATCAGCTGCAAAAATCCTAGAATATTCCTTGTAACCTTCCCCACCCCCTTTTATGATGTGTCTTTTCATTTTTTCTTAGACTTTTCATTAGCTAGTTTTTAATTGTTAGGAGTTATTTGAGTCTTTTGATTGGCTTTTGCTGAGTCTATAAAAGGGGAGGGGCATGTGAAGCTAATCATTCAGCATTGTAAGAGATTTCCAAAGTAATACAAGCACCTTTGAGAGTGTTTCTCATTTGTGTCTCAAAATTCCTAGTTCTATATCTTGAATTTGGCTCATTCAAGTGGTGTTCTAAGTTCTCTTCCTTTTCCAATTGGAGTGATTCCTTGGTTAAGACAAGAGAATTAGCCCAAGATCAAGTCATTGAGTGGCTCCGTGAAGGATTATCTTAATTACAAGGTCTTGTTTATCCGTGTTCTTTTTGTTATTATTCTTCAAACCATCTCAAACTATCTTCCACCATATTCACTTTTCTTTGGTTGATTCTTGTTTAGTTTGAGTTTGAGTTGATTTGGTTCACTTACCACCCACATCTACATCAGGTGGGACTCCTTAGGGTGTGTACAAACCCCCTGCAAAGAAATCAAGGTTAAATTATGTTTAATTAGAAGATTTCTACTAAAACATTTCACCGTGCTGTTTTGACCTAAAACTTGTGGGTTGGACAAAAGGCCTTGATCTCTTAACTTTAATTATGTATGATTGGAATTTAATGCTTGGACCTAAAAGTTAACTTCATGAGGAATCCAAAAATACAAAAATATCAAATTCAGCCACAATATAGCTTCGGTAATTAGGTGAACAAAATTGGGCACATTCTGGTTGTGTAACCTGGATGCTTCCATTTGGCTCTTCTCCACAATGTGAGCCATAGCTTGGACTTTGGAGCTTGCATTGGACCTTATTGGACTTGTAGGACCCTCTTTTATGCCTTGGTTGGTGGGGACTCCATCATTGTTTCACACACTTGAATGAATGCAAAGCTTGAGTTGTGAAAACTCTCTCTATTTTCTCTCAAAAATCCTAGTGTTGTATCTTGAGTGTGTGATGGGGACCATCCTTTGGAAACAAGTGAAGACCAAGCCACATGCCTAAGGGACCCTACAACCACTAAAGAAGTCAAAGAGGTTCATACCATGGTCCGAGAAATCATCAAACATGCATTGCACATGCTGCCCGGTTTGGACAGAAATTGGCCCGATTTTGCAAGCCTAATTACCCAAGCTTAGGTGGACTTAAAGGGCTGCCAAAATTACTTTTTGGAACCCTTAATATGTCAGCTTCAAAGGCATATAAAGAGTTCCAGGTTAGGTATCTAGGAAATAAGTCAATGGGAGCCTTTTTCTAGAAGCAGCAGAAACTGTCCCAGTTTGCACATGCTGCACCTTTTGCCTGATATCTCCAAAACGGCTACTCCAAATGGCGTGCAACTTGATCCCTGTGAAAGCTGACTTCCAGAGCTTTCCAACAAGACCTATTGCAGCCAATTTGGATGAGAAACCTAAGAGTTATAGCTGTTTAAAGTTGACCCATGTGCACTGAAAAGTTGCTGACATAAAGTAAAAAGCACTTTTCAGCTTTTGTCTTTTGCTTTTTGGTGCCCCCATGCTTTTGGACGTGTAAGAGCTTGTTGGATCCTTTTTTTTTCAGCTTGTTAAAGGTTTCCCCCACTATGAAAGGGAGGCCTTGGGCTGCCAAGAGGATAGATGAACTTGCATTCAGCTTTGAGTTTTGTAAACTCTCTCAAATTCTCTTCAAAATTCCTAGTGTTATATCTTGAGCATTTGGCAACCTCAAGTGGGTCTCTAGGTCTTCTTAATTCAACTAAGAAGGTGATTAACTTCTGTAACTTAGTTGAAGGAAGAAGATTTGCCCAAGTGTGCAAACCAAGGTGGATTATCATCACCCTTGCTAGTCCACTTGATCTATCTTGGGTCTTGATTTTCTTTTCATGTTTTTCTACCCAAGTGCATTCTTGATTCACTTTAGCAAATACTTGCCTTAGTGAAGCTTGAATACATCATTTGGTATCAGAGCTTAGGCTACCCTCTTGGCCAAGCTTCCATCCCCCAAACACATACCAAACACCAAAACCACAAAACAACCCCAAACACGGTCTCTTGCATTTTCCAAACCGTGCACAACCAGAATTGTAGCACGGCCACCCCGTGCCACAGTGGCACGACCGTGCCACATTCCATTTTCAGTCAGCCCATGCCAGCAGCACAGCACAGCCTGACCGTGCCTACAAGCATGACCGTGCCTACCCCTCCTGTCCCCAAAACACAAATTCTCCACTCCAAAGCCAACATGTCCTCTAGCCTCACTCCCGAGCAAGTGGCTGAACAAGCTTTAAGAGAAAAGGGCGAGCTATAAGCCCAAGTCAAGTACCTTCAAGCACAACTTGGTCACATGATGCAAGAGAAGAGAAGGAACTTGAGAAGTCCTAGGAGTGTAAGCAAACAAGACTCGGATGACTCCGAGGAAGAAGAAAGCAACTCTCTTGAAGACTCCGATGAGGATGTGTATGCAAGAAGACCAAGGAGGCATCATAGGCCTCAAGAGCGAAGCTACAATGACTTCAAGGTGGATATTCCCATCTTTGAAGGCCAACTTGACCCGGATGTATTCTTGGATTGGCTCCAAACTGTTGAAAGAGTCTTTGAGTTCAAAGACATCCCCGATGAAAGAAAGGTAAAGCTTATTGCTTTAAAGCTTAGAAAGTATGCTTCCATTTGGTGGTCTAATATTGTGAGTAAGAGAGTTAGGAAGGGTAAAGGGAAGATAAGAATTTGGGAGAAAATGAAGTCCAAACTTAAGTCCAAGTTTTTGCCACCCTATTACTTGCAAGACAACTTCCTTAAACTCCACCACCTCAAACAAGGGTCTAAGAGTGTAGAAGAGTACACTAGAGAGTTTGAACAATTATTATTGAAATGTGATTTGAAGGAGGATGAATCTCAAACTTTGATTAGATACTTGAGTGGTTTGAATGATGAAATTGCTCATGTTGTTGAACTCCACCCTTACACTTACCTAGATGAGCTTAGTGCCTTAGCTCACAAAGTGGAGTCACAAAAGAAAGTCAAGGGCAAGGGCATGGCCTCCAAGCCTAACCCCCGTCCTTACCCATTCCAAAAGCCCTCATACTACCCTCCCAAGTCAACTCCAATCTCAAACACAAGACCCCCTCCGCCAAATCCCCCTCAAACCCCCTCCAAACAACCCCCCAAACCCGGTGACAAGAAGAGATGTTTCCGTTGTCAAGGCCTTGGACACTTTGCTTCCGAGTGTCCTAACAAAAGAGTAGTCACTTTGGCCGAGTATCAAGCTTATTGTGAGGAGCTAGATGATGAGAATGATGGGGAAGAAAAGGAGCTTTTCATGACCGAAGCTCTTGAAGAAGTCGAAGAGGGGCCCGATGAAGAAGAAATGCTTGTGATAAGAAGAGCCTTGAGTGGTATTGCTTTCCAAAATGACATGGAACAAAGGGAGAACATCTTCCACACCCGGTGTACCGTGAAGGGGAAGGTTTTCTCTCTTATTATTGATAGTGGAAGTTGTGCCAATGTTGCTTCCAAGACTCTAGTGGACAAACTCAAGCTATCGGTCTCTCCACACCCAAGCCCTTACACCATAAAATGGCTCAATCAAGGTAAAGGCTTGCAAATCTCCTCTCGTTGTTTACTTAGCTTTTCAATTGGTAAAAGTTACAAGGATGAGATTTGGTGTGATATTGTGCCTATGGATGCTTGTCATGTTCTCTTGGGACGTCCATGGTTGTTTGACCGAAGTGTGATGCATGATGGTCGGTTAAACACATATACATTTGCCAAAGACCAGAAAAAGATCACCCTTACCCCGCTCAAATCCAACTCACAAAAAAGGCCTCAAGACACTCCTAACATGGATGTCTTTCTTACTACCCTACTCCATTCCCAACTCCATGAATATGATGATTTCAAGGAGTGGATTTTACTTGGCCAAGAACCGGCCGAAGCTAAGGATTCTTCCCATTCTTTGCTTTCCTCTCTCCTCAAAGATTTCCAACATGTCTTCCCTAGTGAGGTTCCCCATGACCTCCCTCCCAAAAGAACCATACAACACAAAATTGACCTCGTCCCTGGTGCCACCCTCCCAAATAAGCCGGCCTACCGAATGAATCCCCAAGAGACTCAAGAGGTGCAACGACAAGTAGATGATCTTCTTGCCAAAGGCTTGATTCGTGAGAGCCTTAGCCCATGTGCCGTGCCGGCCCTGCTTGTTCCAAAGAAAGACGGGTCAATGAGGATGTGTGTGGATAGTAGAGCGATAAACAAAATCACTATCAAATATCGCTTTCCTATTCCACGGTTGGAGGATCTCTTAGATGAGTTTCATGGAGCCACCATCTTTTCTAAGATTGATCTTAGAAGTGGCTACTACCAAATCCGGATTTATGAAGGAGATGAGTGGAAGACGGCCTTCAAAACTAAAGGAGGCCTCTATGAGGGGCTTGTCATGCCATTCGGGTTGACAAATGCACCAAGCACTTTCATGAGGCTTATGAACCAAGTTCTAAAGGCCCTTATCGGCAAATTTGTTGTTGTCTACTTTGATGACATATTGGTGTATAGCAAGAGTGAAGAAGAGCATGCCCATCACCTACACCAAGTCTTGAGTATCCTATCTCAAGAAGAGCTCTATGGAAACTTGGAGAAGTGCCATTTTTTCACTTCTCAAGTCATATTTTTGGGCTATGTTGTCTCGGCTCAAGGGATTCATGTTGATGAGAGCAAAATCCAAGCAATCCGAGATTGGCCCGTTCCGACTTCCATTCCACAAGTTAGGAGCTTTCATGGCCTAGCCTCTTTCTATAGGAGGTTTGTGAGAGATTTTAGCACCATTGTTGTCCCCATGACCGAAGTGCTTAAGGCCAAAAGATTTGAGTGGACCAATCAAGCTCAAAGGGCCTTTGAAGAAATCAAGTACAAGCTCACAAGTGCACCCGCTCTAGCTCTACCAAGCTTCTCCAAAGTCTTTGAGGTAGAGTGTGATGCTTCCGGTGTTGGGATAGGGGCTATCCTATCTCAAGAGAAGAGGCCCCTTGCATTCTTTAGTGAGAAGCTCAATGATGCAAAGAGGAAGTACTCTACTTATGACAAGGAGTTCTATGCTATTGTGAGAGCTTTGGAGCATTGGAGGCACTACTTGGTGGGAGGAGAATTCATTCTCCATTTGGATCATGAGGCGCTCAAATTCATACAAGGGCAACACAAGCTCAACCCAAGGCATGCAAAGTGGGTTGAGTACCTCCAAGCCTTTCATTTTGTGATCCACCACAAGTCGGGTCAACTCAACAAAGGAGCGGATGCATTATCAAGAAGGTACCTCTTCCTCTCTACCTTGGAATCCAAAGTCCTTGGTTTTGAGATTGTTAAGGGGTTGTATGCCCAAGATGAAGATTTCAAGGAAACTTATGAGAAGTACTCTATCCATGCCCACGGTCTATTTCATTTAGAGCATGGGTTTCTCTTCAAAGGGACCCGGCTATGCATACCAAGGAGTGGGTTTCGGGAACTCCTCATTCAAGAGCTCCATGGTGGGGCTTTGGCCGGACATTTTGGCATTGAGAAGACTCGCTCCATGCTCA
>JAKOGI010004216.1:2500-31155 GCA_029747015.1 Carnegiea gigantea
AATATACTATACTACATAATAATTTTTGAAACAAATAAAATCTTAAAATAAATATTAATGAAGTTATGATAATTTATTAATTTTAAATATTGATTTTTCAATATTATTTTTCATGATTTAAATATCAGCTTCTGCATAAATTTTAAGAATGTAGTAACGTAAAAATAAACCTATAATCTATATGTATTTGTTTGAAATAGCTGAATGAATTTATGACTTCCATTTTGGTCATGTGACTCAGATACGTCTATTACCTAAGAAATATGCATAAATAATTTATGAAATTATAGTATATAGTGAAAAAGCTTGCTGATCAAGTTTTTGTATTATCATTATGCTTATTTTAATAAATACTATTTTTTATTTATCTAAATTTTACTCTTTATTGGGATAATTATAAAATAATTAAGCACAAGCATTTAGTTCTCGAGAGCTATTTGAATTATATGTGGTTGTCAATAGTCGATGATATTTTTAAATAGTAATTGCATTGTCTTACGATAAATATTTTGCATAATCAAATGACTTAATTAATGTTAAAGTAAGTGTATTGATTCACAGACAATTTTTGAAGGACACATTAAATTATTATTTTTTTATTTTATTGTTTGTCGACTAATGTTTATATTGCCAAAATAATTGCATAAAAGAGTAATATTTTTATTGTTTTGTTTTATTATATATATAGTAAACCCATTTTTTTACTTATAAAACTCTATAAGTAAAGGATTACATTGATCTACAGCTATTACTATTTACAAACTAAATTTAATTATAACAGTGTTTGACTTGTCAAAATACACGAGTAAAAGAGTGCATGAAACCTTTATTATGACAATGACACCTTTATGATTTTATATGATTTCATACTAAAGTCATTTTGGCCTCTCAAATCTAGTTATTGTAAACCAAATCTAACTGTAAAACAATTTTTTACTTTAAATTTTAGGACTAAAAGAACACGGTGATATTTGGGATTAAAAAAAAGACAAAAAAATAAGGCAGCCAATAATAATTTGATACTTGCCAATCTATTATCAAGCTATTCATATTATCGCTTTTATACTATACTGGTATTATACCCTTCTGATGCAAGGATGTTAGTCAATATTTGTGTTAATATTATTAATGTAAACAATTAAAAATATATATTATTTCTGAAGTATATTAATAATTTTATAACAACATCATTATTGTTTCCTTTTGTTTTTCATTTTAAATCACTCTAAATTGGTTTTTTTTTTTCATATGATAATGATTTATCATGTAACATTTTTTTGAATATTCTCGAACATGTAATAGATCTAATTAAATTTTTGGTGGGCATATAGTACTAACTAAATTAACTAAATTTTAATTTTCTTGATTTCATAAAAATTTTATTACAATCTTACTGATTACTATATAAGATATATGAAAAGTCACTTTTCAAATCTAGACGTATATTCATGTAGCCAAGTAATCTCACACAATACTTATACATGTTGTCATATGTATTATTCATATATTGTCATGTGTGATTAAATTATTATATGGCAGTAAGCTCTCACTCATTGACAATGATCTGAAAATCCAACCTTTAAAAAAAAAAAAAGTAGTAGCAACGATTAAAATTAAGGTAAAATTTGATTCTCTTTTCTAATTTCTATTCTTTTAATATTGAAAAATAAAATTAATTTATTTGAGAAAAATCAATCATTGCAAACCAAGTTAACCAACCAAACAAGGATTAAATCAAACACAAAATAAGTTATGAGTGTAAAACCATGCAATAAATAATTAAGTTAGTAACATGTAACAAATCCTAATTAATAACATTAACATTGATTAACATGTCTCAACTAACATCCACCAATTACAATTTGTCAATTCATTATTTTGTGCCACTTGACTTGCCTTATGTTATTTATATATTGTATGGATCCAACGTTATATATATACACACACACACACACACATACACACACACATATATATATATACACACATATACATATATATACACACACACACACACACACACACACACACACACACACACACACACAGATATATATATATATATAAGAGACACATGTGTGTGTATATATATGTGTGTGTGTGTGTGTGTGTGTGATATATATTATATATATATATATATATTATATATATATATATATGTGTGTGTGTGTGTGTGTGTGTGTGTGTATGATAGTTTATACCCTATATATATACAGAGACACATGTGTGTGTATATATATATGTGTGTGTGTGTATATATATATATATATATATATGTGTGTGTGTGTATGATAGTTTATACCTATTTAGGGTGAGCTCAAGCCAGCCACAATCACATAAGATAGGTAACATATATGCTGGAAGTTTTGAGATCCATGTTCATAACTATGAATGCAGTTTCTCGATTTAACCTGCCATTTGATTCGTTAAATTATCATTCTAGGCTTTGTACTGTTTTTATGTTCTGCGCAATTATGATTGTTGGAGCCAGATTTCAGAAATTTAATTCGGCGCTTCCCCTGTTAAAGAATTTAATATCTACCTATTTCTGAAGTATTTAATAATTTTTAATAATAAAGTCATTAAGTGTCTTTCTTTGACTAAAATCAACATATTAAGTAACTTAAAATCACCAAAGTTTCAATATTAGACTTAATCATGAATTATAAAGCTCTTATATACAAAATGACACCCAAATTGAATCAACTCTATCTGCAAAGGTGTGTCATATGTGTAATATTCACTTGCGAAAAGAATATGGATAGAAAGATAATTTATATAATTTAGAAGTCATAGCACCCTTCTACCATTCAATCACGCCAATTTATAATTTAGAAGTTATAACCCCCTTCCACCATTCAATACATGATAATAACTTTCAAGCCCAAAGAAGACACTTAGAGGTATCTTGATTGCAACGTTTATAATTTTTCATTAATATTTCAAGAATTAGTCAAGGTAAAATGTTTCTAAAAATGCAAATTCTAGAAATGTTTTCTGTGTATGAAACATATGATTATATTCTCTTGTAGGAAGAAATAGGACTAACCTGGATGCGGGAGTATACTGTCAGTAATACTCCACGTTTATAAGAATACCAATCCACGTCAATAAGAATACTAAGCGGCAACTAAAGTCGCTTTAGGTTTTCACGTCCTAAACCCGAGAACTCGATAGATGGTAGTTCAGTTGTGAGAGAGAAATAAGAGAATATGGGAGATATGATATTCACCTCATAGCGTCTATAGATGCTAGCCCCCTTAAACCCCTTTGTATAGCTTAGGGGGGTAGCTAGGGTTGTCGCCCTAGGCGACTTAAGTGGCCGTTGGGCCTAAACCTATTAGGCCCGATTACCAGCTCCCACTTGGCCACTTAGGCCGTAAAACACGTACTTTCCATGTATCATAACTCCTCACGCTTCATATCAGGAATAGGACGTGCGATCAAAAATAACAAGTGATGTTATATTAATTTACCATCCAACTAACATAACACTTTCACGAAGTACGATACCCTAAAACCATCCCAAGACATCACCAGTGGCATCTCTAATCTCTTATACCTGATATATCATATGATTATGTTCTCAACATAATCACCTGGGCTGTGTAACGCCCCGCCCGAAAGGGGGCGGACGTGTCACCGCTGTGGATGCCCAATTAGGAACATCCACAAGGCTCTCTAAATTTTGTAGACTTAATTAACCTTTTAATGGACAAGCGCAGTGAAAGCTCATAACAAAACCTAACTAAGGTTTGGGAAGGATGATTCTAAAATATGCATTTACACACATACTTGAACCATATCCATCATATTCTTACATATATGCGAACCAAAAATACAGTCAAAACTGTATTTACTAAACATAATTATAGCATAAATATACAACGAGGCCTGCATTCCCAACTAGGCTCTTCAAAAGTTATTTCACAGCTAGCTAGTTCTCTTAATGCTCCTGTGGTCCCTTCTCGCTTCCAAAACCTGAAAATTGTGAGGTCATGAGCTCCCCGAGCCCAGTGAATAACCCTTACCTTCCCCATTGTTATACTTTGCATATTAACCGGTTAATACATAATCACACAGTACACGTATCTTATAACATATAAACAGAACATGTCATATAACATATAGAGGACGATAAGAGAACATGCATATGCTTTAAGAATCAAAATAAACTCATACGTTCCATATCTAATTCACAAATATCACAAACGCACACAAACATATTTATGTCATAGAATGGGCAATTAAAGTAGCTTAGTCGTACTTGTCCCATACCAAGTACAATTTAAGATCTCGTTTTTACTTAAATCCTTAAACAAACTCTGCTATTAGTCTATTCACTAAACTAACCATGATTGTCCCATACCATTTATATCCTTTGGGCTCATAGTCCTCACTAGAGTCCAAAAGAAAGCAAAATCTGCTAAGCAACCTAACGGCCCACCCATAACCATAATTGGCACATACATCAAAGCAACTTTATCACAAAAATTCACATACTAGCCATAAACATATAACATGTATCGTAAAACATGCTTATCAATCACATGTGCATTTCAAAATCAATCACAAGCTCATAGATATTTTGAATGAACCTTCAAATCCGAAACCAAATCCAAAATCTAATACTAAGATCAAAATTAATTTCATACTTATCCAAATTTCAAGTCCAAACAAAACCCAATTCCATATCATATCCAAAATCCAAATCCAAACCAAACTAATTCCATAGCATATCCAAAGTCCAAATCCAATGCCAAAACCAATTTCATAACCTATCACATATTCTTGACTGAATGTGAGTCTTTTTAGTTTAGGGGAAATCAACTCATGACTCACACAAAGAACCATTACAAAACACAAGGGTCACAAACACATCCTAGCGGACAGGGCAATGCCCACTCAAGGTGCCAACGAGGGACCCAACGCTCTAGAGTACGTAGATGCCCTCAAAACACAAACTGTGGAGTCACATTTACATCCTGAAAAGCTAGGGACCCACACAACTCCCAAATAACACAAATTGAGGAGCCAATTGGCAGACCGGGCAGTGCCCACTTAATGTACCAACCAACGATTCACACAACTCCAAATACAAAGACAACTACTTCTATGGCCATAGCTCTAGAACGCTCTGTAAAAGTCTTAGACAAGACATGAACCTCATTCCCCAAAAACATAATTTAATGAAATCATATAATCGTATTTTTATTTTCGAAAAAAATCAATTCCACAATTTTAACAAAAACATAATCAAAACAGAGCATAATTCAACTCAAAATAATTTCACAAGTTTTTCCATACTTCATCACACAATTAGAATTCTTAGGAAGCTCAACAATGGCCTTTTCATATCTAATTTACAGATTAAACATACACATAATCCATAATTACACTAAACAAGGTACTTTAATTCAAAAATTCATAACTCACAGCATACACATCCAATCTTCACCAAACTTTGCAAGAAATTGACAAATAACATATAGATTCTAACATATAAATTTCATGATTTTTCTCCGGGCCTGTCATTCCAGAAATTCAAACAGTATGCCAAAATCACCAAAACTCTGAGAATTAAACCCAAAAATCCATAACTTATAGCATACACAACCAAAATTCATGAAAGTTTAAAAGCACTCATCCCATATCATGAGGAATCTACAGTAATATTTTGATAATTTTTATCCAAACAAATCCTTCAAAATAATTAAAACAGTAATTGAAAACCATGCACCCAAAACAAGGCAGTCTTAATAGAAAATTCATAACTCCTAAAATACACATCCAAAAGTCATCAAAATTTACAAAAATTTTTCAAACATCGTCAGAAGTTTACAGTTTTTATATCTAACCCAATGGCTCACAGTAATTCAAACATCATCCAACTTTTCACACATAATAACAGGGCAGTTTCAATCAAAAATTCATAACTTATAAAATACACATCGAAAATTCATGAAAATTTACCAAAAGTTGCCTAATGTCCTAGGTAACTTATAGTAAAAGTTTCAGAATTTTTCAACCAGCCAGTAATTCCCAGAAAATCAGATAGTACACGAGCTATGCACAAATCCGAAAATTCACCCTATTCTTTTCCATCTTGTTAAACCAATACAAGAAATCAATCCAAAAATTCATAGTTCAGCACACATACAAATGGATTCACAGCGTACCCCTCCATCTTCAGCATCCACACAAATCGAAATTCACAAATAAACATGAAACTTTTAATTGTGGGTTTCTACCAATTGAAGTTAGGGTTCTAATCTCCTAAATCCTAAAACATCAAATTCAAAGCTTCAATTCTCAATTGATTTCTCAATTTCAAGCATAAATAATCAAACTCATCTTGCCCTAATCAATTTTAGGTTGAGAAAAATAAGAATTACTCACCCTAATCAACCATCAAATTCAAAACTCAAACTTTTTGTCTTTTCCTCCGCTTCTCCTTCTTCTTCTTCTTCTTCTTCTTCTCCACCTCTCTGGCTCTCTATGCGTGCATGGTGTATGTGTTTGTGTTGAAGAAGAAATAAAGCCCCCTCCCCTTTTGATAATATCACGTGAGATTCAAAGAAAAATCCTCCTTTTCTTTTTCCTTTTTCTTTTCCCTTTTTATTTTGGGTCAAGCCCCCCCTTTTGACGACTCCTTCAATTCCTCTTTTTTTTTTGTTTTTGTTTTTGGTACACTTACCACTAAATAAGACATGCTTTCTAATTACTCCCCACAACATAATAATCATAATAACATAAAATACACATGTAGCTAAAATAAAATAAAACACATACATAATTCAAAATAAGTAACAAAAATTTCGGGGTGTGACAGGTTGATATGGTGATGGTGGATCGGTTTTTCCTTAAACACTAATGAAATTCCATCTTAGCTTAACTGTTTTCTTAATGTGTTCTTGCTGAACCGTATACATCGTGGTTTTTGAGAATCACATTAAAGTAGCATCGTCAAGCTTCGAATTCATATCATAGCTTTAAGTCAAAGGGTCATCGTTCATAGGGTCAGACAGTGACAAGAGATAGGAAAGTCAATTATCACTCCATGTATGGGTCATCTTACAAGCACACACAATATGAGATGTGTGTCATGGCATAGCTTCCACTTACCTGGGTACGTCACTCTTTATGCTATGCGAATCGTCAGTCTAGATTTTCACCCAAAAATCTAATCTGAGCCACTAGATCAACATACTGAATGTTAAACTTGACACTCAAGATTCGGCTTTTAAGGCTTCGATATGAAAACTAATTTCATACTTGACTCCCTCGAGTCTCATCTTAGTCTCACTAAGGCGACTATATTCATTCTACTCATGCACTTCCAGTGTGAGTGATCAACATTGTACACCTAGTACTAGTATGATTCAGTATCATCCTGCCCACTACTCAAGCGTCAGGGCGATTGCCTATGTGATTAGGCCAATCAGAAGCCAGTGACATTTCAATATGCCTAACGTGCAACAATAAGTTATGAGCATTTTGCCCATTTACAAAAGAAACATGTCTATCACGAAACAGAACACGTCTAAATACCAAACCTTATGAATTCCAAGACTCAACCAATGAGCTTTGAATGTATCATGAGGAATGGGTTTAGTTAAGGGAACATAATCACCTTGTTAGTCCATATATATATCCAATGGCAATGCTTTTTGTCTCTGTGGTATAAGATAGGCAATCTACCTCCATAGCTGACATTGTTGTGTAGCTTTGCTGCTTGCTACACCATGACATGGCTCTCCCAGTTAGGGTAAAGGCATGTTCTGAGGTTGACTTAGACTCATCCGAGTCACCACCCCAATCAAAATTTGAGCATCATCTCAACTTGAAGGCTGCTCCTTGATAGCAAAAGGCTGAGTTATCAATACCACAAAGATAGTGCTTGATTCTCCTGATGACTTGTCAATCAGGAAGTCTTGGGTTACTTTGATAACGACTTATCAAACTAACCGCAAAGCAATGTCAGGCTATGTACATAACATGGCTTACATTAAGTTTACTATGATACTAAGGTTAGGGACATTTATTCATTATCTCTATTGTGTCATCTGTTTTAGAACATTGAGCAAGACTCAAGGTTGGGCCCTTCTCAACTAGAGTATCTACGGGTTAGGAATTATAAACCCAAAATCATTCCAAGACATTTTGAAGCATGCTTTTTGGGAGGACTTTGGATTATTTCCACTCCCAGGACATACCTAGTTTCACCCGTGTCCTTTGTCTCAAAGACATGGAATGACTACTTTTTAGTGGCTTTAATCAACTCCAAGTTGTTCCTAGTAAACAATATGTCATCAATGCAAGGAATATAATCCCCATGTTGATCTTTCGACATACATAATGGTCTTTTGAAGCCACACATAAGCGAAAATGGCTTTATGGAATCTAGAGTACCAAGAACTGGAAGATTACTTGAGATCGCATATGGACATTTTAAGATGACACACATTGTCCTCTTGTCCCTTTGATACAAAATTAATGGGTTAGTCCATATAAATCTCTTTATCAAGATCACCATTGAGAAAAGCAACCTTTACATCCATTTCAAACAACTCAAAGTCCGAATGGGCAATCAGGGCTAGGAGTATCCGTGCCTGAACTTATTAATTGAACTATCCACCCGATGTTTTATCTTGAAGACTTACGTCGGCGTGGAGTTTCAACGAGTTCTCAAACCCTATCAGTGAGTCCATCTCATTCCTTATGGCATCCAATCACTCTTTGTAATTTGGTAAACCAACCGCCTCTTGACAAGAGGTAGATCCCTCAACTCCCAAGGGAGTGCATAGGAATATTTCCTCAACATTTCAAAATATCGTCGAGGAATTATTCTACGCTCAATCCTTGAGATCCTGGGACTTTTATTATTTGTCTGTCTAGGTGAGAAATCCCTCCCCCTTTCTCTAAGAGACAAGGGACCAAGTGTTCCTCCCCTTTTCTCTGGGAGGTATGGAACCTTGAGTAGGGAGAAAAGATCACTCCCACTATCCATCGGAGGGGGGATCCTGAATGTGAGGGCTAACTACATGTTCAGGAATGACTCTCCTCAACATTTGGGGACTGAGGACGAATCTCATTCTCCTTAACAGACAAACCTTCACCATTCCTACTAAATAAGGAAGGTGTACCGTCCTCGGTAACTCAATGAGAATTCAAATCCTCCCCCTCACCGAATGGTGGTTGAAAGTATTATTGTAATGCATACAAATTGAGGTCCTTTTAAATTTCACCAAATGCTAAGAAACTCATCCTTAAGAAAACTGTCATCGCGGGAATTCATTTCACGAAGAAAATATTCATGATCTCGATTGGTTCGAAGAGTTTTAATATTTCATCCCAATTGAGTCCTACTACCGCTATAAAGTATACAAACATATCAAGTATCTAATAGCGGTGAGATAGTCAGTACACATACCTTTATCATATATATATAGCTTCATGATATGCTTTCACATTCATGGACCGCACATGTCTAGAGTGAATGAACGCTAAGGAATTCGATGTCCTCGAAACCTTACGAAAAGATTTCCTATTACTTTACTAGCTAGACATAACTCACATCATGCAACTTAAGCGTAGTGAGTTGGTCTTAAAAGACCATCTTTAGCTAGTTTGTTAACTTTATATTAACCATCATGGTCAAAATGAGCATGTTTAAAAAAGATTCGAAAATGGGACAAGGATGGAAGATATTCTATTTCGTCCAAAAAAAAACATTGAAAATACCTTTCAATGTGACATGGCCAAACAAATCACCATGCCATACGATATCTAAGACATCTAGACAATAATTAAAGAAAACTTATCTTAGGAACAGAAGACACAAGAAAAATTTTACACCTCAGGCGCATAGAGAGCATTATGAAGAGACAACCTAGTCCCTTCAAAGAGCTTCAAATGATTTGTCCTTAATTCAAGGACATCTTTTTCATTATCGTTACCTAAAACGATAATTTGTGAACCTACCATGTAGTAGAGAAAGTTCAAAAACAACTCGTTCCTGAACTATGTGTTTGGTTGCTCCCGTATCTGCAACCCACTAAGGATTATAGTTAGCAACAAATGCTTGGGAGCATACATATTATCCAGGAGTGACTGTGGAAAAAGGTACCTTAATCAACTCAGGACAATCACAAGCATAAGATCTGTTATTTCCACAGTCATAGCACTCACACGTGCTATATGCCTCTCTCTCTTTCCCTTAGTCTTTTTTCCTTTCACAATACCAATGTTAGGTCCAGAACTTTATAAGGAAATGGCTCCGAACGAACCTGATGCTCATCTAATCCCATGCATACTCAACAGTGGGATGACTTTTAATTTTCTCACTAGATCGACATCATATGCAATACGACAAAGTATAGCATGTTGATTGATCCATTCTCGAACTACTTTTGGTATACTTTCAAATTTTCTCGATACTGCTCACTAGTAGTATCATCTTTGCCATCCAAGGAGACCTAGAACCTAACAAGGGTACTAACACCTCACTCTCACTTAGAGGAAACGGAATCTTCTGACACTTTGTATCACAGTCAGCGCTATCAAGTTCTTCATTGGTAAACAAATTACCAATCATATTTTAATTGCCATATCTAAAAATATATATTTGTAAAATGGACATTAGGCATATTTTCAAATAACTAAATTATCAAAAAACTCCATTATCCATGTCGCATGATTGAAAATTTCACTAAGCTCATAATCCTCTCATATAAGCATGAATTAGAAGTTTTAATAATTTAATTATCACATTTTTTTCATAAAAATAAAATTTATGGAGAATATCATGGTTAAACCAATTAACGTTTTAGAAATATCACAAGGATATCCAACTTTATGTAAACCAAATTTACATGAAGTTATCTTATTATATATAACTACTAATATGTCATCTAGAACTTTATCAATGACATATCAAACATGAAATTTAGATTATTATATAAAATGCATTTATATAATAAAATGAATCCATATTGCGAAACATATCCGAATAATAACATGTTACAAATGAAGTTCATAGAAGGCCCAAATAGCATTATATAAAACACATTTATATAATTATATATAACATGAAACTTATTCAAATGTTACACGCAAATTATAAAATACATTTATAATATTACGAATTTAAATTTCATAAAACCAATTGATAAAATACCACTAAATTACATAATTAGCAGATAACATAAAATGAATCCACATTCATTAATTTGGGCAAGGAAAAAGTGCTAAAATTAGCAAATTCACTATAACTCACATAGTTCGTATATATAAAACACATTTATACAATACTACTGATTGGTGATTGACATGAAACATATCCATGTAATCGAATGCAACATAATTTGTAACATGAAATATATACAAATATTAATTGCAATTAATTATATATAAAATAGATCCATATAACATTAAAGTTTGGATGAAACGAATTCATAGTAAAGCTCGCAAATTATATAAAATGTATTCATACAATATTGCAAATTTAAATTTCATGAAACAGATTCATAAAATAATCAAATATCCTATATATCCAAATAATAGCACGAAACTTGTTCATGTAAAACTTAATGAATCATTTTTGTTAACTACAACAATGACAGAACAATTAACTGATTTATAATTGCTCATGTTTTTGCATAAAATTATTAAATCATGAAACATATTCATGTGACGGGATATTATATAAAACATATTTATATAATGTAACTTATGAAGCATATTTATTTACCGACCAAGGGGATCTTTATATCACATAGATATTTATTGAGTTCGAGTAAAACAAATTTACGTCATACACACTAATTTTATATATGAAACAAATTCATATAATTTCAACCCAATTGATCATTAATAAGTCACTCAGCATGAAAATTCCAAGTTGATGCGTGTACAAAACGAATTTATATATGACATTAACCATATTAATGTTTTATAACGAATTCATGCATTCAGGGTTAAAACTAATTCGCAACCTTAATTCAGCGAATGAATTAACTGCATGAAACTTTATCAACTTGAGTATCATTATAATTCAATTAAAAATCATGGTACGACTAATGATAATAATTAAACAACAATGGCTGAAAAATAATTCGGCCCAAACCTATCGAAAATAGCCTGACCCATATCATTGAAATACGGCAAGAAGCAAACCGGCCCAAAAAGAAAAGAGAAGAGAAAAGTGGCCCGAAATTTCCTTGGTATAAAAGAGTGGCCTTCACTTCTTTTACCCTAACACTACGTTTCTTTCCTTTCTCGGTTCTTCGTTCAGGCCCGAAATGGACTCTCTCTCCTCTCTCTGCTTCTCGACTCCTTGTTATACTTATTGAGCACCAAGCTCCACCCAACACCCTTGCCTACGACCATCTTTCAGTTATCCTCCATCTTTTCCGGCCAACCATGGTGGCCAACCGCCACTTGGGCACTAACCACTACTCCGTTCTATCCCAAGTGATGATGGCCGCCACTCTCACACCACATCTCATCCAACCCTGACTAGAACCATTATAACCATCACATAGATCAATCGAGGACGAGCCATAGCATGCGCCTCACGCTGCCAACGCGCCACTCAGGTGGCGGCGCGTGTGGCTCATGTGCATCCGTGCATGGTTCTTTTGGGATTTTCTTAGCCGGTAAAGCGTAGATCGGTGCTCTAGAGGGGCAAAGGAGGAAGAAGGCAGCTTGAAGCCCCTTCGTCGGCAGCGCGTAACGTACACGCACTACCCCTCCTTGGTAGCTCTGTGGGTATGGATTTGAAAATGCCCTTTTCTTTTCTGCTCCCCTTTTCTTGAAACATTCTTTTTTTTATTTATTTATTTTCATGGGTAATATGACGGTTTTTAGCGTAGACCACCAAGGCCTCACTGCCCTCGTCACCATAACAGTCCCGGTGGTGGGGATGGTTTGGCAGACCACTAAGGTCTTACTGCTGCCATGACCTCTCGGTGGGTTAGGGTTTTAGAGCCAGGAGCAGAGAGTTTGTGAGGGCTAGGGTTTCGGGTTCTTCCCCCGTTTTTTTTTTTTTTTGGTTTTATCGTGATTAGGGTAAAATAGTTATGCCGCTAATTTGTGAATTGCACATAGCAGGATAGCATGACACTCAAGTAGAAACTAATCGAGTCTGTTCTTTAGAATAAAAGCATGCTTGTATCGATTAACATGATTGCAAAACTGAACTACTCAGAACAAAAACTCAGGCTTTAATCATGGGAGCATGCTTGGCTGAATCACTATCATCTGGATTTTAATTCAAGGCATGACTGCTAAAATCAGACTGGGCATGCTAATCTTGAAGGAACAGATATGTCCAATAAGTAATATATCTAAAGACATAATCTTTAAGAGGATTCTGGGCATAATAATTTCACAAGCATGCTTCTGGAATTAACAGATTTGCATAATCACGAAAATTAAGCAAAAAATCACATAAACAAGTATAACTTAGGTTTGACAGTTTGTTAACCTAAGAATCGGGACTAATCCGAACATTTTTGGTTCTGATACCACTATAGGAAGAAATATGACTAACCTGGATGCGGAAGTATACTATCAGTAATAATCCACGTTCATAAGAATACCAATCCATGTCAATTAGAATACCAAGCGGCTACTAGAGTCGCTTTAGGTTTTCACGTTCTAAACCCGATAACTCGATAGATGATAGTTCAGTCGTAAGAGAGAAATACGAGAATATGGGAGATATAATATTCACCTCATAGCGTCTATAGAGGCTAACCCCCTTAAACCCCTTTATATAGCTTAGGGGGTAGTTAGGGTTGTTGCCCTAGGTGACTTAAGTGGCCGTTGGGCCTAAACCTATTAGGCCTGATTAACATCTCTAATTGAACTGCTGACTTTGATGATTCAAACCTAGAAAGAATGAAGTTTTCCTCGAGCATGTTCTTGAAAAAATATTTATTTCAACCTACTTTCCTGTCTGAACCATAGAGATGAGAAACTCTTTTTTTTTCCCCCTCTAAACTAAAAATATTTTACTGATGGTGGGTTTTGATAGGCAACAACTCATGCACTAATCCTGTTTAGGTTTACCCTTGTTGCCTAGATTTTGGTTTTCTTATTATCCTGCTCCAGCCCGCACGATACATACATATATGTATATATATATATATATATATATATATGTATATATATATATATATAATATATATATAATATATATATATATATATATAATATATATATATATATGTAAAAACCCATACATATATATAAATAATGTATGTAATCTATATATATATATATAATATATATTATATTATATAATATATTATATATAATAATATATTATATATATATATATAGACACACACATACATGCATAAATATATATATATATATATATATATATATATATATATATATATATATATCTATATATGTATGTGTGTTTGTGTATAGTTGTGTGTATATATGTGTATAATATGTATATATATATATATATATATATATAGATATATATCTATATATATATATATTATATATATATATATATATATTATTATGTATATATATATGTACACAACACACACACAAAATATATATATATATATATATATATATATATATATATTATATATATTATACGCCTATATATATATAATATATATATATATATATATATATGCATTTATATTTATATATATGTATATATATACACATATATATAGGAAAATTTATCGAATGGTGTTGTTCAAATTAACACTTTTCAGTTTGGAACTTTCCTTGCTTAGAGGTTTTCTTTTTGTCTGAAAGTGGGCCCCTTATGTTCGTTGTCGTGTCAGCGCAAGGGGAGAGAGGGAAGTTAATGTTCCAAAGCTGCGTCTCCCCCATTTCGTTCATATCGTTTGAAGAAGTTAGGGAGAGAGGTTGAAGGTGTGAGGAAATCGCACAAATTAACGATCAATGGTTGGGGGAGAGGTTGGAGGCCTCATTGAGGGAGTGGAAGCCATTCATCTGGACAGCGGAGAAGCAACGAAGATGCCGCAATTGTCAAGTGTTGGTGGTCGGTTCATCAGCTAGGGAAGGGAGTCTGTTGAGTTGCCATACAGATTTCAAAGGTAAGGGTTTTGCTTGTTTAATTATGTGTAATTTTGGTAGTGGTTGTTGTAATATGTGGCAAAGGATGTTCAATTTTAATTTAGAGTAGTGAATGGTGGGGAAGGGGAGGGATTATGGTGTATATTTGGCGCGAGTGACGAACGGAGCAGTTGGTTTGTAAAAGTGAGGAACTGGGAGAATGGGTTATAGAAGGTGGATGTTGTGGGGGAAAGACATGCATTGGGTAGGTTGTTTGTAGTTTCCACAGTAACAGTATCCCCAAAATGTGTAGTGGATAACCTAGGTTGTAGACTGAGTCTTTATGGGTGGTGGTGAGGTTAGGTAGCGATGGGGTGAAGTATAATGTGTGTAATCAGTTGGTTGTTATTAGTGTAGTGTTGTTGAACTAGAGTAGGCATGGTTTAAGATGTGAGGAGAGTTTAGAAGTTTGTGAATTGGTATGCCCTAATATCTCGGGAAATGCATTTGTGTAATTTAGGGTAAGCAGTATGGTAATTGGTTTGTATTATGTGAGATTGCTGGAAGTTGCAATTGTATATCCTAGGTGAGACAGTAGTATGGTGGATGTGAATTATTTCTGATATATGAGTATCCCAGAATATGGATTCGTATATGCCAGGGTTAAATGTGGGTATCTGACTTGTGTTTGCAAATGTATCCCAGGAATGACAAATGTAAGTCCCACAGTGAACACTAGATAGATATGGGAATTGAGTTCACTATGTAGTAGTACCCCGGTAGATGCAATTGTATATCCCAGGGTATACACTAAATACGTATGTGAAATGTGTTAGAATTAGTAGTATCCTATTGCATAACCTTGGACATCCCAGGTTAAAGAGTAAATAATGTTGGTAATGTGAGCATGTTAGGAGCTACAATTGTATATCCAATGGTGAACCCTGAAAACGTATGTGAATTGTGTTCCCAATATGTTAGTGAAAGTTGTATCTCCCATAGAGGACACTCAATGGATTAGCTGAATTTGCTAAGTACTAGACCCACAGTATGAAATTGTGTATCACAGGGTAAACAATAGGTATGTATAGAGCATGTATAATGTCAGTGTCCCAGAAGTAGTATTTATGTAACCCAGGTGAAGAAGTGGTTAGGGTTGTCAATTGTCTGAAAATGTAGCCCCCTTCTAGGGTAAGTAGGCATGTGAAATTAGTTTGCTGTACATTAGTATCCCTGTAAATGCAAATGCATATCCTACGTTAGAATAGTAGTAATGTGAATTGTCTTGCATAATGAGGGTATCCCAGAAGTTACCATGCTATAACCCTGGATGTAGAGGATGGTGTAGGTTAAGTGTTCCACAAAATAGCTGTCTATGTGACTATCCCTGAATTTGCAAGTGTGCAACCCAGGATAATTATCTAGAAAATGTAGCCCCCTCCCTGGGTAAGTAGGCATATAAAATTAGTTTGCTGTACATTAGTATCTCTGTAAATGCAAATGCATATCCCAGGTTAGAATAGTAGTAATGTGAATCGTCTTGCATAATGAGGGTGTCCCAGAAGTTACCATGCTATAACCTTGGATGTAGAGGATGGTGTAGGTTCTCAAGTGTTCCATAAATGGCTGTCTATGTGACTAAATCTGAATTTGCAAGTGTATAACCTAGGATATATGTATTGACGGTGTGACTTGAAAATGCATATCACCTGGTCTGTGTTAAGCACATGTTACTTGTATGCAATGTGGGTGTGTATGGTTTCACGTTGAGGGTGCTGGAATGACTTATTGTGATGGTATCATGCAGGTCCATAATGAAGAGGAGTGCTAGAAAATAACGGGGGTAGGATCGTCACATAGTGGAGGTGCTCAACAAGGTTCCGTGATGGATGAGGAGTGGGGAATGTCATCGGGGAGTGAGTATGCACCTTCGGAGACGGCAAGCAGTACAGAGGACATTGTATCCATGGTCGACAAGAGTTATGAAGCTGTTGGAGGCTCTAATAGTGAGGGTGATGATGCGGAAGAGGTACATGCTGATAGTGTTAAGGGTAGTGGGAAGGGGAAAAGTCAGAAGAGGAGGAGGGAACCCATAGTGAAGGGCAGGCGTGTGGAGGCGGAAGGCAGCTGGAGATGGATTTATGTTTGATAAGGAGGGAAGGGTTTGAGGGACATAGTTCCAGTTAGTGTGAGGAGAAGGTGTACGCTGGAGAAGATATGCAAATTCAAAAAGAAACTGGAGCCATACCAGAAGGAAGCAATTGAGGGGATGATATTGAAGCTGATACTGGAGTATCGTCCTTTTCCCATGCAGCGGGATACATATATACATACATACATACATACATACATATATATATATATATATATATATATATATATATATATATATAGATATATATATATGTATATATATATATATATATATATATTATATATATATATATATTATAATATATATGTATATATATATATATATATGTGTGTGTGTGCTGTGTGTGTATATATATGTATATATATACATATATGCATACATAAATATATGTACATGTATATGTATGTATGTGTATATATATATATATATATATATATATATATATATATATATATATATATATATATATATATACACTATATATATACACACACACACACACACACACACACACACACACATATATATATATACACACACACACGTATATGCATTATATGTATATGTATATGCATATATAATATATATATATATATATATATATATATACACATATTTGTATATATACACATATATACAATAACAACAACACCACCACCTCTCAGTATGGGTCCCGCTTACACGGGATCTGGGGAGATCCAGATGTAGGCAGCCTTACCTCTACCGACATCTTTACCTGTAGAGAGACTAAATCTAAGAGACCCACCAGAAAAAAAAAAGGGTTTGTGAAAACATTTTATCAGAGAAAGGTTTTGTGAAAACATTAAAAGGAAAAAAAAAGCTAAGAAAAATCAACAGGAAATATCCTAGGGAGTACTAATAAGTCAGGTGACCGTGACTATGTAAGTAAACATACATCCTACGTACAACAAACAGAGGAAAGTACCATACCTTAACAAACAACGGTAGGCAAATAATGTCTTTCCAAGATGTGTATAGTACCTGCAAACAAACATGACATACAAAACCTACCCTACTATACAAAATAAAATAAAATAAAATGCAATCAGCTGGCCAACTCACTGCGATCTAGAGTCCTAATTCTATCTTGCCAAAGCCTCATATCCTGAGCCAAATCCTCCGTCAATCTTATAACTTTCAGATCCTCTCTAATTACCTCGTCCAATCTCTTCTTTGGCCGTCCCCTCCCTCTTTTACCTACAGGGATGTTAATTCCCTCACTTCTCCTCACTGGAGCATTCACACTTTTCCTTTTCACATGGCTAAACCATTTGAGTCTAGTTTCTCTAAACTTATTTTCTATGGGGGCCACTTTAACTAAATCTCTGATTACCCCATTTCTAATCCTATCGATTCTCGTAAAACCACACATCCACCTAAGCATCCTCATTTCCACTACTATCAACCTTTAGACCTGTGTCTTTTTTATAGGCCAACACTCAGATCCATATAGCACCGCTGGTCTAACTACTATATGATAAACTCTGGCTTTTAAACCTACAGGCATCCTTTTATCACAAAGCAAGCCTGAAGCATACTTCTATTTTTGTCAGCCCACTTTTATACGCTGGTTGATATCTTCATTAATATCCCCATTCTATTAGATGATCGAGCCTAGGTATTTGAACTTCTCGACCTTTGGTATCACCATCCCATCAATGGTAACTTCTCCTCTCGCATCTTCCCTTCTACTGAAACAACAATGCAGGTATTCCGTTTTGGATCTACTTACTCTAAAACCTTCAGATTCCAGTGTAAGTCTCCATCGCTCCAACTTGTCATTAACTCCCTATCTGGACTCATCCACAAGAACAATGTCATTTGCGAACAACATACACCATGGTAGCTCATCTTGAATCCCATTTGTAAGTTCATCCATAACTAGAGTAAAAAGAAAAGGGCTTACAGCGGAACCTTGGTGTAGTCCCATACGAACAGGGAAGTCATAGGTAGTTCCTCCTGGCGTCCTAACACTTATCCTACCTTCCTCGTATATATCCTTAACTAGTCGAATATACACAGGGGACACTCCATTCTTTTCCAAGCAATTCCATAGCACTTCACGCGGAACTCTATCATATGCTTTCTCTAAGTCGATGAACACCATATAAAGATCTACTTTTCTATCTCTGTACAAACCCATGAGCCTTCTAAGGAGATAAATCACCTCTATGGTTGACCTGCTAGGTATAAAACCAAATTGGTTCTCTGATATTGAGATATCCTTCCGCAATCTTCTCTCAATCACCCTCTCCCACAACTTCATTGTGTGATTGAGCAACGTTATTGTAACACCCCCGACCTCAGGCGGGTCGTGTTACACGCCACAGCCTTCCCCTGGGGAAAGACTGTTAAGGCAACTTGCTTAAACCTATTTAAAATATAACATAAGAGAGAGACTCAAAGTTTAAAACTTAAGCCACTATAACCTAATTGGGCCTTGGGTATAACCCCAGGGTTAGGAATGCTAGAATTTTCTCAATTTTTCTGGGGGAAAACGGCCAGAGTTTCCCCTAAAAACTGACCATTTCCCAGGCTTAAAGCCTTACATAATAACCCTGCAATACATAATGGTATTATATAACACCAACATCTCAACGGCTACACGCCGGAGTTCACAACTCTACGGGCCACACGCCCGGAGTATACAGAGCTTTCTATTTTTCATACACTTTACAAGAAGTTAAATAATTACATAACCTTACAACTTATTCAATATTATATAAATACGTCACAATCAAACCAAGCAAGTCCATCCTTGTTGTACTCCACGCATCAGTCACATACCTGTAGATCTGGGGAAAAAGGGAAAAAGTAATGGGGATGAGCAACCACCGCTCAGTGAGTAAACCCTCTCTCCCAAAACATACTTAAAATACAATTTAACTTACGCAAGCCTTTCGTAATTCATTTTAGTTGAAGAGCTTTCACATAATACATCATATTCGAACCATAAACCGAGTGAAGGAGTAATCATACCAAAAGGCTTAACTTTAGAAGAAACCATAATGCGTTGACTTAACATAATAAAGTTACGCAAACCCGGAAACATAGCATAAAAGGGGTTTTACGCATAAGTTTAACTTACCGAAAATCATACATAGTAACATAATCACGTAAATGAGGAGACTATACTCTTAGAGGTACTTTGTTACTGCCATCCCGAGTCGGCCAAACTCGAGCGGCAACATACGCCTATCCGGACAGACATCATACTATGCTGAGACGTAATTTCATACTTAGACTTCAGGCGGGAATCAAACCACCATCCCTGAATCTATCATAACGTAACATATGTGATACCAGGCGGGAACTAAGCCACCATCCCTGGGTCTCAGACTTAAGCTTAAAGTTTCTAGAGTAGCTCCTTTACGTACGCATAGACATAAGCATAACCATACGTTCACATACATACTCATATTGGTTCATATATACGTCTTAGGAACTTATGAAATTCATATACATACATACTTAGTAGATAAACATGCTTATACGTTTTCATATATAGGTTTTATGAACTTAAAACACAAAACATAATATACATACATACTTCGTAGACAACCATACTTATACGTATTCATATATAAGTTTTATGAACTTAAAACATGAAAACATAATTTCCTTACGACTTTAGCTTTAGGCGAATAACAAGAAAGGCCTCTTGGAAACATGGTGAGTGTACTAACTTACGATTCAAAACTTGGTAGTTACTAGCATGCACTTGAAAGGTAGGCTTCGTAAATAATCACCTTCAGTTGCCCTTTTTAACGCTCATTGTAATCCTTCAAACACAAGCGATGAACGTGATATAAGCCAAGTTTACTAATCTTATAAATCGATTTCCTGAATGGTTTAAAAGCTTTTCATAATTGAATTAAATTTGCTAACGTATAAACTAACTTGTAAAATACGTTTACGAATTCGTAAAACGACTTCGTTTCTAATTTAGAAGCTTCGTATAAATGTAATACGTTAATTAACTCATAAAACGATCTCCTTTTAGACTTAAAAGCTTCTCTTAAGGGTAATAAGTTGGTTAATACTTAAAACGACTTTACTTTAAACTTCAAGGTTTTCTTATAAAGTTAACACGTTTACCAAATCGTAAAACGACTTATTTTCTAACTCGAATGCTTCGTATGTACGTAATAAGTTTACTAAACCGTAAAACGATTTCGTTTTCAACTTAAAAGCTTCTTAATAACGTAATACGTATGTTAGTTTGTAAAACGACTTCGTCCTGAACTTACAAGCTTCTTATAAATAAAATAAGATCTGTTAACACGTAAATCGGTTTCATAAGTAACTTAAAAACTTCTTACAAACATAGAAGGGTTTATTAAATCGTAAAACGACTTAATTCCAACTTACATGCTTCGTATAAATATAATAGGGTTCCTAAATCGTAAAACGATCTCGTTTTCAACCCAAGAACTTCATAATAACGTAAAACGATTGCTAACTCATAAAACGACTTCGCTTTTTAGCTAAAAGCCTCCTTGAAATGTAATATGTATGCTAAATCGTAAATCGTAACTTGTTTGAAACATAACGTGTTTAATTAATGCTTAATTCAAACTAAGTGCAAAGCTTAAGGCTTCTCATAAACGTTATAAGTCTATTAACACATAAATCGACTTCCTTTGCAACTTCAAAGCTTCTTAAAACGTAATAAGCTTGTTAAGCCTTAAAACGATTTCATTCCTAACTTCAAAGCTTCATATAAACGTATTACGTCTACTAACTTGTAAAATGACCTCGTTTTTAACTTAAGAACTTCCTATAGACGTAAAACGTTTGCTAGTTTGTAAAACGACTCCATTATTGACTTAAAAGTTTCGTATAAATGTAATACGTTTATTAACTTATAGAACGACTTCACTTTAAACTTAAAAGTTTCTTATAAACGTAATACGTTTACTAAATCGTAAAGCGACTTAGTTTCTAACTTGAATGCTTCGCATAAACACAATAAGCTTACTAATTCGTAAAGCGACTTCGTCTTTAACTAAAAAGGCTCTTTATAAACATAATAAGGTTGCCTAATCATAAAACGACTTTGATTCTAACTTGAAAGCTTCATATAAACGTAATAGGGTTGCTAAATCATAAAAACAACTTCGTTTCTAACTTAAATGCTATGATTAGCAATAATGTAAGCTAGATTCTTCGAAAACTCCATTTTAAAGCATCTAACCACCTTTCAAGAATATATTGGTTCTGCCCTAGCATAGCAGTGTTTAATTCATTCGCTTGTCCACACATATAATCGAATTCATACAATAACAATCAAATCTACCAATTCAGTAAACTGATTCATATAACTATCATTCGAAATCCTTAAAATAGGAGGGATTAAAGGTCCACCCACCTCGAATTCAAGCTGTAGGCGTGCAAACTGACTGGATTGAAGCTAATTCGAACTCCCAAAGCTAAGTATCCCCTCTACTCTTCGCGCAAGGCTCGACCACTTCCAAACCTAAAACCCTAACTTGTAATTTTTGAGAAGTTAAGCACAATTAGCATGAATTGAAGGGAATTAAACCAAGGATTCAATTTATAGAGGCAAGAGTGTTCGAATCTCACCGTGCATGCGCCGAATTCGCCGGTGTTCGGCCGGTCTTTCGCCAAAATCAGCCCCACCGTGGCTAGTTCTCGTCCCACCGCACGGAATCAGGCCACCGACACCTGGGTTGGTTGGGTTCGCGGTGCAGAACGAAGAAGAACATGCAGCAGGGCTAGGGTTTAGGACTTAGGATCATCGCGGGAAGAAGAAGAAGAAAGGGAAGGCCATGGGGGTCGGGGTCACGCAGAGGGGGAAGGAGAGGCAGGCTCTCAGGGGGTCGACTGGCTCAAGGCCGGCGACCGACGACGGCGTGCGTGGCCGGAAGCGAAAGAGGTGAAGGAGGACAGGGGAAGCAGAGCAGGGGAACGGGAAGAAGAAGAAGAAGAGGAGAGAGAGAGGGCTCGGGAGGGGGTTTCACGCGTGAACCCCCCCTTTTTCCTTTTTTTTTTTTTGGTTGCTAAAAGGTAGTAGATCACCTGATGCTATTGGTCGAATTCTCGGGTCCCTTATCCTAAACCGAAATCGTTAATATAATCGTCTGTCGACTTACTCGCCCTTGATTATATTAAAGCTCGATTTAGTTAATTACAGAACTGTTACCAGGATTCAACAATCTAATCGTATTCGCTTTGGTTGGAGCTTCAAGAAATCGAAGGCTATTCAACTTATACAACTTCAGACAATTTATTTTTGGGGATCAAAAATTGAATAGATCAATAACTTGGCCGATATGGTAGTTGTAGGTTGGCGGATAATAAAATAAAATTTTCCAACCCAACAGGCATAATATTTGATAAGCAAGTACAATAGAAATGCGGGCCTCACATTTCTCCCCCACTTATAAAAAGTTTCGTCCTCGAAACTTACACGCTTTGGTCACATGATGCGAAATGATTCCATATATACTTATATAAAAAAGGAAGTACTTAAAGAAAGATTTCTTACCGACTTTCATACACATCATGGAGCTGTGAGATTGGTGGAGTCATTTCTTTGTTTGGAGATTGTTGCCGCCTTGCCTACTTACTGGCTCAGTCCTTTGATTGGCTTGCATGTTTTCCTGTACTTTCTTCGGACATTGGTTTTGGTAATGCCCAATCTCTCCACACCCAAAGCATGCCCCAGTTAACCTTGCGCAAGGCCCATTGTGGAGCTTGCCACATGTATCACATCGAGGCCTTGGCTCATATGGAGGGCAGTTCCTTTCAGGCCGTCGACTGGAATTAGACTTCCTCCCATTTCCACGTACCACTCCTTGAGAGCTCTCGACCTCCCGCTCCCTTTTTTGTTGCGTAGCTAACTCAGATGCCTCAGACTCATCTATAACACGCTCCACTTTGATGGCTTTTTGGTACATCGTTTGGAGGGTTGGAAAGGTTAGTGCAGCCATGTTTGTCTTTAACTTAGATTTGAGGCCTCTCTCAAATCGTTCCATTTTCATTTCCTCATTCGCCACTTGATGAGGAGCAAACCTACTCAATTCATTAAACTTAGACATATACTCGATAACTGGCATTTTTCCTTGCTTTAGGTCCAAAAATTCCTGCTCCTTAGCCCATTTTACCTCCTTAGGATAGTATTTTTCATCTAATAACCCCTTGAACTCTGCCCAAGTTAGTGGTTGTTCACCTTCTTTCGGCTTAACGGTATCCCACCAAAAGCTAGCATCTTTCTCAAACAAGTGAGCTGCGAACTTCACCTTATAATTAGCAGGACACTCCATAACCTCAAACAATCCCTCAATCTTCCTCTTCCAGTGCTCATACTGAATTGGATCTGGTGCTCCGTCAAACGTAGGTGGCTTAAGCTTCAAAAATTTAATGAGCATCTCCATCCCATCATTTGGAGGCGGAGGTGGAGGGGGATTTTGCCTCTCTTCCGACATATCGTATACTATCTTAACTCCTGCACTCGTAATAAGACTTCAGGTCACTTATGTGCACCATATACATATACTACTTATAGAGGAATTTCCATCAACCTCCTCCTAGTAAGCTTACAACAATTAAATACTTAACACTTAACACTTAACACTTAATATGCAACATACATCGCATAGCACATAACACATAGCACATAACATACAACTCTTAGCATATAAAAACATATCGGCGAGTCAAATCTCATTTTCTTTTATTATTTTATAAAATCCTATAGCTCTGATACCATCAAATGTAACACCCCCGACCTCAGGCGGGTCGTGTTACACGCCACAGCCTTCCCCTGGGAAAAGACTGTTAAGGCAACTTGCTTAAACCTATTTAAAACATAACATAAGAGAGAGACTCAAAGTTTAAAACTTAAGCCACTATAACCTAATTGGGCCTTGAGTTTAACCCTAGGGCTAGAAATGCTAGAATTTTCTCAATTTTCTGGGGTAAAACGGCCAGAGTTTCCCCTAAAAACTGACCATTTTCCAGACTTAAAGCCTTACATAATAACCCTGCAATACATAATGGTACTATATAACACCAACTTCTCAACGGCTACACGCCGGAGTCCACAACTCTACGGGCCACACGCCCGGAGTATACAGAGCTTTCTATTTTTCATAAACTTTACAAGAAGTTAAATAATTACATAACCTTACAACATATTCAATATTACATAATTATGTCACAATCAAACCAAGCAAGTCCATCCTTGTTGTACTCCACGCATCAGTCACATACCTGTAGATCTGGGGAAAAGGGGAAAAGTAATGGGGATGAGCAACCACCGCTCAGTATGTAAACCCTCTCTCCCAAAACATACTTAAAATACAATTTAACTTACGCAAGCCTTTCGTAATTCATTTTAGTTAAAGAGCTTTCACATAATACATCATATTCGAACCATAAACCGAGTGAAGGAATAATCATACCAAAAGGCTTAACTTTTAGAAGAAACCATAATGCGTTGACTTAACATAATAAAGTTACGCAAACCCGGAAACATAGCATAAAAGGGGTTTTACGCATAAGTTTAACTTACTGAAAATCATACATAGTAACATAATCACGTAAATGAGGAGACTATACTCTTAGAGGTACTTTGTTACTGCCATCCCGAGTCGGCCAAACTCGGGCGGCAACATACGCCTATCCGGACAGACATCATACTATGCTGAGACGTAATTTCATACTTAGACTTCAGGCGGGAATCAAACCACCATCCCTGAATCTATCATAACGTAACATATATGATACCAGGCGGGAACTAAGCCACCATCCATGGGTCTCAGACTTAAGCTTAAAGTTTCTAGAGTAGCTCCTCTACGTACACATAGACATAAGCATAACCATACGTTCACATACATACTCATATTTGTTCATATATAGGTCTTAGGAACTTATGAAATTCATATACATACATACTTAGTAGATAAACATGCTTATACGTATTCATATATAGGTTTTATGAACTTAAAACACAAAAACATAATATACATACATACTTCGTAGACAACCATACTTATACGTATTCATATATAAGTTTTATGAACTTAAAACATAAAAACATAATTTCCTTACGACTTTAGCTTTAGGCGAATAACAAGAAAGGCCTCTTAGAAACATGGTGAGTGTACTAACTTACGATTCAAAACTTGGTAGTTACTAGCATGCACTTGAAAGGTAGGCTTCGTAAATAATCGCCTTCAGTTGCCCTTTTTAACGCTCATTGTAATCCTTCAAACACAAGCGATGAACGTGATACAAGCCAAGTTTACTAATCTTATAAATCGATTTCGTGAATGGTTTAAAAGCTTTTCATAATTGAATTAAATTTGCTAACGTATAAACTAACTTGTAAAATACGTTTACGAATTCGTAAAACGACTTCGTTTCTAATTTAGAAGTTTCGTATAAATGTAATACGTTAATTAACTCATAAAACGATCTCCTTTTAGACTTAAAAGCTTCTCTTAAGGGTAATAAGCTGATTAATACTTAAAACGACTTTACTTTAAACTTCAAGGTTTTCTTATAAAGTTAACACGTTTACCAAATCGTAAAACGACTTATTTTCTAACTCGAATGCTTCGTATGTACGTAATAAGTTTACTAAACTGTAAAACGATTTCGTTTTCAACTTAAAAGCTTCTTAATAACGTAATACGTATGTTAGTTTGTAAAACGACTTCGTCCTGAACTTACAAGCTTCTTATAAATAAAATAAGATCTGTTAACACGTAAATAGGTTTCATAAGTAACTTAAAAACTTCTTACAAATATAGAAGGGTTTATTAAATCGTAAAACGACTTAATTCCAACTTAAATGCTTCGTATAAATATAATAGGATTGCTAAATCGTAAAACGATCTCGTTTTCAACTCAAAAACTTCTTAATAACGTAAAACGATTGCTAACTCATAAAACGACTTAGCTTTTTAGCTAAAAGCCTCCTTGAAATGTAATATGTATGCTAAATCGTAAATCGTAACTTGTTTGAAACATAACATGTTTAATTAATGCTTAATTCAAACTAAGTGCGAAGCTTAAGGCTTCTCATAAACGTTATAAGTCTATTAACACATAAATCGACTTCCTTTGCAACTTCAAAACTTCTTAAAACGTAATAAGCTTGTTAAGTCTTAAAACGATTTCGTTCCTAACTTCAAAGCTTCATATAGACGTATTACGACTACTAACTTGCAAAATGACCTCGTTTTTAACTTAAGAACTTCCTATAGACGTAAAACGTTTGTTAGTTTGTAAAACGACTCCATTATTGACTTAAAAGTTTCGTAGAAACGTAATACGTTTATTGACTTGTAGAACGACTTCACTTTAAACTTAAAAGTTTCTTATGAACGTAATACGTTTACTAAATCGTAAAGCGACTTAGTTTCTAACTTGAATGCTTCGCATAAACACAATAAGCTTACTAATTCGTAAAGTGACTTTGTCTTTAACTAAAAAGGCTCTTTATAAACATAATAAGGTTGCCTAATCATAAAACGACTTTGATTCTAACTTGAAAGCTTCGTATAACGTAATAGGGTTGCTAAATCATAAAAACCACTTCGTTTCTAACTTAAATGCTATGATTAGCAATAATGTAAGCTAGATTCATCGAAAACTCCATTTTAAAGCATCTAACAACCTTTCAAGAATATATTGGTTCTGCCCTAGCATAGCAGTGTTTAATTCTTTCGGTTGTTCACACATATAATCGAATTCATATAATAACAATCCAATCTACCAATTCAGTAAACTGATTCATATAACTATCATTCGAAATCCTTAAAATAGGAGAGATTAAAGGTCCACCCACCTCGAATTCAAGCTGTAGGCGTGCAAACTGACTGGATTGAAGCTAATTTCGAACTCCCAAAGGTAAGTATCCCCTCTACTCTTCGCGCAAGGCTCGACCACTTCCAAACCTAAAACCCTAACTTGTAATTTTTGAGAAGTTAAGCACAATTAGCATGAATTGAAGGGAATTAAACCAAGGATTCAATTTATAGAGGCAAGAGTGTTCGAATCTCACCGTGCATGCACCGAATGCGCCGGTGTTCGGCTGGTCTTTCGCCAAAATCAGCCCAACCGTGGCTAGTTCTCGTCCCACCGCACGGAATCAGGCCACCGACACCTGGGTTGGTTGGGTTCGCGGTGGCAAAACGAAGAAGAACAGGCAGCAGGGCTAGGGTTTAGGACTTAGGGTCATCGCGGGAAGAAGAAGAAGAAAGGGAAGGCCATGGGGGTCGGGGTCACGCAGAGGGGGAAGGAGAGGCAGGCTCTCAGGGGGTCGACTGGCTCAAGGCCGGCGACCGACGACGGCGTGCGTGGCCGGAAGCGAAAGAGGTGAAGGAGGACAGGGGAAGCAGAGCAGGGGAACGGGAAGAAGAAGAAGAAGAGGAGAGAGAGA
>JAKOGI010004217.1:0-31128 GCA_029747015.1 Carnegiea gigantea
CGCTACAATATTGACGAGCAAGAGAAGTTTAAGGTGGTTATCAAGAAGCTCCGAGGCCATGCTCTTGAATGGTGGGAAAAGTACAAGTATAAGAGGAAGAAGAGAGGAAAAAGTAAGATCAGAACATGGGGTAAGTTAAGAGGTAAATTAATGGATACTTTCACTCCAACCTCTTACTTACATAAGCATCCATTTGTTTCCTTTGAGAAATTTAACTCCAACAAAGATGAAGAGATCCTTGGAGAAAAAGCTTCAAACCTAGTTAACCTACCTCTTGTTTTTGGTAACTGTGGTGATGAAGAGACCTTTGAACTTGAGGCCCAAAAATCCGAGTTGAAGCAAGAAGAGATTGTGCAAGAAATTAAGCAATCCTTCACCCAAGAAGGGTGCCAAGAAGATAATGAGGTGAATTTGAGCATAACCCCAAGAATTGAAGAGCATGTAGTTAAAGAACTTGAAGTGATGAAGCCATGTAGGGTTGCTGAAGAGTTTGAACAACTCTTGATTCAAGAAGTACGCCCTACCGACCTCCAAGCACCCGAGTTGGAGGCATGTGGGGTTATTGAAGAAGTTGAGCAACTCTTGACCCAAGAAGAATTCACCTTAACCCCCATTCAACCTTCCCAACCCTTCAAACCACAAAAGGACCGACAAGCCTTAACCCTCATTTATCCTTCCCAAACCCTTGCCCCCAAAGAAGATTTCCCACTTCCGCCTCTTCTCCTCACCAGATATGACCCGTTTTATCATCCTCCCCTCACCCTCTTCTATACCTCTCTAGAGGTGATGCCCTTTGACCACTTCCTACAAGAGCTCCCATTTCATAAGCATGCCTCCCTTCATGAGAAGCTTTCCAACCCTTTGAGTTTGAGGACAAACTCAAAACAACCCGGGGAGTATGATGCATATTTCCATATGTATCATTTTTTATTCAAGTCCAATTTCAAAGAAGAAAAGGGTCAAAGAAGATCATGCATGGAAATGTGCCTATTTGGTCTTCTTAGGTGAGTTCAAAGACTTGCGACACTATGGAGAGGTCAAAAAGAGGTTAAGCTTTGCTAGAAATTTGGTGCCGAATTCATCCCTGCGGAACCCGATTTTTGTGACCACTTTTGGACAAGCTCAAGTGGACCCACAACTTGAGGGCCCATGTGCTTTTGAAGCTTAATATTTCATCTTTCAAATAAGCCCAAGTTTGTTTAATTTGGACATCATTTGATTGGGCAAAATATCACGCAAAGATACGTTATGCTGATCCAGTCCAGTCTGAGATAGGTGCATTGTTTGGGCCATAACTTTTAAACCGCTTATCCAAATTGAGCAAATGAGCCCATTCTGGAAACTAGACTTCCCGGGCTTTCTATCAAGCCCAAGAACGCGTGATTTGGCCGAGTATTCTGGAAGTTATGCTCTGTTGAAGTTGAGGCAGCTGAAAGGATTAATTCTGGGAATATGAAGAGTCTTCGGTTACATGTGATTGTGTGGCTGACATTGTGCACGTTTTGGATCCTTCTAGATTGGTGTAATCAGCTAAGAAATCCTAGAATATTCCTTGTAACCTCCCCCACCCCTTTTATGATGTGTCTTTCCATTTATCTTCGCTTTTTCATTTTACTATTTTAATGTTAGGAGTTAATTTGAGTCTTTTTGTTGTCTTTTGCTGAGCCTATATAAAGGGGGGGCATGTGAGCATTGTAGATCAGATTTCTAAGGCATTTTCAAGAGTAATTCAAGCTCCTTTGAGAGTGATTCTCATTTGTGCCCCAAAAATTCCTAGTTCTATATCTTGAATTTGGCTAATTCAAGTGGTGTTCTAGGTTCTCCTTCTTTTCTTTGGAGTGATTCCTCAGAAGAGTGAAGGGAATTAGCCAAGACCAAGGTGTGAGTGGCTCCGGAAGGATTATCTCATACTCAAAGTCTTGCACTATCCATCTCTATCCTGTTTGGTGATATTCTTCATCTTCCCCATCTTTCTCTCTTTTCTTTTTGCTTAAGTTTGATTTGAGTTTGGTTTGGATCACTTACCACCCACATATACATCAATTGGTATCAGAGCTAAGGTTTTAAAGTGACCCACATCACACCCAAATACATTTAAAAAAAAAAAACGTGAACATCCAGTGTCCACAGGCCCAGAAATTTCGGCACGGTTCCCCAGTGCCCCCATTGCACGACCGTTCCCTCCTCTCTCCTCCAAAACGGCCTTTTTTCTGGCCTAGACACATAACCACAAAGAACCTTTAGCATTCATCCATCATGATTTCTCTTGGGAACTTGAGAAAATAGATTGCTTTGATTGAAAAGGGATGGTCATCTGAAACTCCAAAAAGTTTTCGGGGGTGGGCCAAAAAGAAGATTCCCTTACTGGATTTCCAAAGTGGATCAAGTTTTCACTCGCTCCAATATTGACGAGCAAGAGAAAATGTAAGGTGGTTATCAAGAAGCTCCGAGGCCTGCGCTTTGAATGGTGGGAAAGTACAAGTATAAAAGGAAAGAAGAGAGAAAAATTAGATCAGAACATGTGATAAGTTAGTAAATTAATGGATACTTTCCGCTCCACCTGTCTTACTTACACAAGCATCCATTTGTTCCTTTGGAGAAATTAAACTCCAACAAAGATGAAGAAATCCTTGGAGAAAAAGCTTCAAGCCTAGTTGACCTACCTCTTGTTTTTGGTGACTGTGGTGATGAAGAGACCTTTGAACTCGAGGCCCAAAAATCCGAGTTGAAGCAAGAAGAGATTGTGCAAGAAATTGAGCAATCCTTCACCCAAGAAGGGTGCCAAGAAGATAATGAGGTGAGTTTGAGCATAACCCCAAGAATTGAAGAGCATGTAGTTAAAGACCTTGAAGTGATGAAGCCATGTAGGGTTGCTGAAGAGTTTGAACAACTCTTGACTCAAGAAGTACGCCCTACCGAACTCCAAGCACCCGAGTTGGAGGCATGTGGGGTTATTGAAGAAGTTGAGCAACTCTTGATCCAAGAAGAATTCACCTTAACCCCCATTCAACCTTCCCAACCCCTCAAACCACAAAAGGACCGACAAGCCTTAACCCTCATTCATCCTTCCCAAAACCTTGCCCCCAAAGAAGATTTCCCACTTCCGCCTCTTCTCCTCACCAGGTATGACCCGTTTTATCATCCTCCCCTCACCCTCTTCTATATCTCTCTAGAGGTGATGCCGTGTGACCTCCTTCCCCAAAAGCTCCCATATTGTAAGCGCGACCCCTTTCTTGAGAGGCTTGCCAACCCTTTGAGTTTGAGGACAAACTCAAAACAACCCGGGGAGTATGATGCATATTTCCATATGCATCATTTTTATTCAAGTCCAATTTCAAAGAAGAAAAGGGTCAAAGAAGATCATGCTATGGAAATGTGCCTATTTGGTCTTCTTAAGTGAGTTCAAAGACTCACGACACTATGGAGAGGTCAAAAAGAGGTTAAGCTTTGCTAGAAATTTGGTGCCGAATTCATCCCTGCGGAACCCGATTTTTGTGACCACTTTTGGACAAGCTCAAGTGGACCCACAACTTGAGGGCCCATGTGCTTTTGAAGCTTAAGATTTCATCTTTCAAATAAGCCCAAGTTTGTTTAATTTGGACATCATTTGATTGGGCAAAATATCACTCAAAGATACGTTATGCTGATCCAGTCCAGTCTGAGATAGGTGCATTGTTTGGGCCATAACTTTTAAACCGCTTATCCAAATTGAGCAAATGAGCCCATTCTGGAAAACTAGACTTCCAGGGCTTTCTATCAAGCCCAAGAACGCGTGATTTGGCCGAGTATTCTGGAAGTTATGCTCTGTTGAAGTTGAGGCAGCTGCAAGGATTAATTCTGGGAATATGAAGAGTCTTCGGTTACATGTGATTGTGTGGCTGACATTGTGCACGTTTTGGAGCCTTCTAGATTGGTGTAATCAGCTAAGAAATCCTGGCATATTCCTTGTAACCTCCCCCACCCCTTTTATGATGTGTCTTTCCATTTATCTAAGTCTTTTCATTTTACTAGTTTTAATTGTTAGGAGTTATTTGAGTCTTTTTGTTGTCTTTTGCTGAGCCTATATAAAGGGGGGGCGTGTGAGCATTGTAGATCAGATTTCTAAGGCATTTTCAAGAGTAATTCAAGCACCTTTGAGAGTGATTCTCATTTGTGTCCCAAAAATTCCTAGTTCTATATCTTGAATTTGGCTAATTCAAGTGGTGTTCTAGGTTCTCCTTCTTTTCTTTGGAGTGATTCCTCAGAAGAGTGAAGGGAATTAGCCCAAGACCAAGGTGTGAGTGGCTCCAGAAGGATTATCTCATACACAAAGTCTTGCACTATCCATCTCTATCCTGTTTGGGGATATTCTTCATCTTCCCCATCTTTCTCTCTTTTCTTTTTGCTTAAGTTTGATTTGAGTTTGATTTGGATCACTTACCACCCACATATACATCAGCCCCCACCAGACAGGGTTGATAAAATGAAAATAACTACCTTTCATTGGTTCTCACCGTGATGGCATGACATTGAAAAAGTGGCTGCCAGAACCTACGTAAATTCTCTGGAAGCATTATGTGGTTGTGCAAGTTCTCAACGTCAAGCTAGCTTGTTTTGATGCGACATTGAAATGCCTGCCACTGCCGGATTGACATGGTTATTCAAGATACATATCTTTTTTCCTAAAACAGTTGAGTATTATCGTGAGATGACTCTTAATAATCAGCAGTTTATTGCTCCGCTAGCATAGGCCATAGGGCACCTAATTCTGGCGAGTGAAATTTTCTTCTGAATATGTTACAACTCAACCATCTATCATGCATTTTACCTCTATCCTTGAGATAAAGATAAATAAAAATGAATAATTATTGTCAATATTGTTGCTTATTGTTTGTGCTTTGGTAAATAAATTTTAGAATTAGCCACACTGATTAGCAATCTTTCACCCAAGAAGAAACCAATTCAAAAAAAAATTACATGCAACTGGTACTCAGTTGCTCAGTCAGTTGCAATTATTTTAAAAAATTTATGTGAACAAATTAACAGATATTAAATAACACAAATTAATAATTCATTCAACTGCTAAACTTTGATGTTAGAACTAACCATCGTTGAATTTATTTTAAACTTATTTGATCAATTTATTCTGAACTTAAATTTTTTTGAACTAAACTTATCTGAACTTATTCTGCAAGAAATAAATTGAAAAGAACAAATCCTAAGACCTAGAAGATTAGATTAGGTGAATCGTCCATGCGTTGAAACTAAAACTTTAATAGTTCCACTTGGCACCCTTGCGCTCTACAATGTACCAAGCAGAGTTTTATTCAAGATTCCACAACCATATAAGGGTACATGGTACCAGCTTCACAAAAATGGCACAAATTATTGACAGACCATTATGCGGCTCTTGCACATTCTTGCAGTGATCGTTAACATTATTTTCCATTTTGCATGGATAAAAAGTATGAGGTCCCGACCCTTTTTTTTTGGGTGGGGGGGGGGGGGGGGGGGGGGGGATGGATATCAGAATACAAACTTATACATTTCCCTGCGTGTTCTTCAACCTTGGTAGCCCACCTGCTTATCACGGAGTTGTCACCTTTTGCACAAACTCCTTCATGTCAAATGCATCATCTCGAGTTTTTGTGATGACACCCTAGGAAGGTGACACAAAATCCAAATAAGCAAGCAATGAGATTCTTAAGTCTATTGCCTTTCATTTAATTTATCAAGATATAATATAAACAAAACAGAACTAGATCCAAACAAAGACAACAGGCACCCAGCTACCATGCTTATAATAGGTGGATTTTCTCCCCTTTTTTGCTTTTCCTCTTTGTATGTGTGAATAGAGAGTGCTGGGATGGAGAGGAAGAGTGGCAAACCTTTTCTGTGATGATACCAGCTATTAAATTGGCTGGTGTTACATCGAAAGCTGGATTCCAAACAGAGATCCCAGAAGCAGCAACTTGTTCACCAAGTCCTCCACGGGCATTTAACAATTCCTTTGGAGACCTCTCCTCAATTACAATGTCGTCTCCGGAAGGGAGGGCCAAGTCAATGGAGGTAAGTGGTGCAGCAACATAAAATGGAATTCCGTGATACTTTGCACATAACGCCAGGCTATATGTTCCAATTTTGTTTGCAGTATCACCTGCAGGTAAGGTAATCATTAAATGAAGCACATTTTATTTGTTATCACCAGAAACAGAAGCCATTGTCATAAATTTTGTACTGTTCGACTCAAGCAGTCACAAAGCTGTGAGACACTGGCCAACACCAATCATCAAATTACAGACAAGACTGGCTGTAGCACCCAGCGTCCTGCACCTGCTGGCATGAAGCACAAATTTTTATCTTCTAAAAAATGAACTTGTACATTTTTAAAATAAAAATGCTAAAAAGTTCCATTCCAATGGAAACCAGCGGAGGCAGTGTTTTAATACAAAAACCTTTGATTTGAACATAATTCACCGTATTCAATGACTACTGAAAATACTGAATACCGTTTGCAGCTACACGATCTGCTCCCACAACGACTCCTTGTACACGTCCAGCCTTCATCAATGCAGCTGCCGCAGAATCTGCTACTAGTGTGGCTGGGATTTTGTCATGCACCAGCTCAAAAGCAGTTAGTCTAGATCCCTGTCACAAGCAACAATATTTTGCAGCAAATGAGCAACAATAAATTAAGTGCATATACTTGGGCTACTGGTCGTGGACCCATCAACTGCCATTATAGAATATCGTGTTCTCTAATACAACAGGTGGTCCATATGATATGCTCAAACATACAAGCATACTGATGCATAAGGCAATCTAAAATCTAAAGATACAAATTCCAATAAACACACGAAGGGTACATTCAGAGAAGAATTAGAAAGAAAAAAAAAATCCAATTCAAACTGCTTATCCCGGGCCAAGAGGCAGTCAACAATACAGCCATTTAACATTTAAAACCTCACCAGTATATATGCTGTCCATAGCAAACAGAAGCCCAGCCTCAAGGAAGAGAGTTCAAATGCTATTTTTCAAAATAATGTTCCTTCAATTATTTGCCAAATGCTTATATGAGAGTCATTAGCTGGAATTTGCAACTAGCCCTTCATTATGGCCATAAGTATGCCCACCGTACTTCCACCAAATGACGTTACACCATATTTAGTCCAGACATCAAGTCATGTTTAGTCAGCATATGAACCTACATCAGCAAATCTGATCATAGCATCAGGTCACCCAAACCCAATAGAAACTCAAAAAACCAAACCCAATGCTCTAAATGTGTTGTCCATAATCGGGTAAATCTAAAAAGGCAAGTTTGGACTATTTTTTCAACTTGGATGATAGCGGACTAAAGCAAAATGTCTCTCTAAACTTCCTCTGCTCAGTTTCTATAGAGTAATAGGTAGTCTACGGTTTTCAAATATAGGGTCTAACATAACCAGTCTCTCTATAATTTTACAATTCATCATAAGATTGCTACATTAGACCCTCTCCTAACCCGTGGGTGGTGGGATTTTTGGGATACCGGATTTGGATTTGGATTTGGATTTGGATTTGGATTTTTCCATCTTTTACACCCATTCCTGTGCTGCTTTTTCTGTCCTCCCTTTTTTGGAGTATATTTTGCATGAGAAAATACCTTTCAAGGACAAAGCCACTGAACACCCTCTTACCTTAAAGGCTTAAACTACGCCCTCATTAAACATACCATGCATCATTTTATTATTTGTACATATGCACATGAATCACTAAATGCCTTTTTGATGATTTACCTAACACATGTAACCCAACCCCAAACCAACACATTCATGTTACCGTAGCAAACATTTCAGATGCAATATGCGAGTGGAAAGGTTATTTCTAGATAAAGCCAAATTGCAGAAGGTTACCAATGGTTGCTCCCTCAAAATTTAGGATTTCATGAGCACCACGGCACCATTAGCTCCAAGGCCTCACATAAAAGTATGCATGTCTACTTTGGTAATTACCTAAATTAGATTCCATGTACGCTTAGGCATCAACATTCTGGAGCAGTTGTTATCAACTGATTATTGGTATTCTCCACTCTCTGGACACCTGGAAAAATCGCCTGTGGCAGTCTTTCTCTAGGGTGGATAATGTAGTCCTATAGCAAAATGCCTTACAAAAATGTTGTCTACTTATCTCCAATAGTGATTGAGGACATCAGAATGTTTTCAATCTTAGATCTGACTTAATGAGGGAAATAGCTGCCTGGAATTGAGGGTAAGCCCACTTTGCCTGATCATAATTTGGATTTTGTGTAAAGAATTTGACATCCTTCATTACTAAAATGTTTCTCTCCACCTGCCTCAACACCTCATCCAACTAACAAGTACCATAGTTACCAGGAACGCTCCATAGCCCCACGATCCGCATTCCAGGAAAGCCAACTCAAGAGGCATTGAAGTACAAACGATGAAATTTATTTCTCTCCAGTTTCATCATATCCCTTGCGATCATTCCAGCCAAAGATAGACGAAAAAAAAGTGCAAAAGTTTTTCTTTTGAATTCCAGTTATATACCACAAGTCCTCTTTTTTATTTTATTTTTAGTTAAGGGAGGGTCAGCCATATACAAGAAGGGGGCAATCAACAAAAATCTGCATGCCTAGGGCTACGTACATCATCTTATCAAAAAAATAGTCCATAACATATGGCTAAAGTCATTGAACTCTTTCTCTACCACATTAGACCATGTGGAAATTCCTTAAGACATTCTTTGATATAAATTCACATGTTTGTTAATCAATCAAGGGCACTAAATTGACATATACAAGTACAGAGGATATCTTGGGTAACCCTGATTATCAGCAGTCTAGGCTTGTATGCTCCATGCATGATTAAACACTTACTTGGTTGAATGGCCGGGTTTCTGTGCAATAGGCCCTCTCAAGCAGTCCTTGCGCATGTAGGGACCGAATCACTCCTAAAGCAGTACCATATCCAGCCGTTGCAAGACTATTAACACACAGCAATAGCAATTGCACACGTTCAGAACAGAGTATCCAATTACTCACTCAACACCCCCCCCCCTCTTTCTCTCTTTATATATGTCTCTAGGATGGTAGGGGAGGGAGGAACTAATATGGCAAAGCATATCCTTGCACAAGCATGAATGACAGAATCAGGAGAATGCTCAGAAAACAAGTTGGAGATATTGGCATGGATCGTCACTTCTCAGAGAAGCATGTATACCTTCCAGTGTTGCAATGCGTCAAGATGGACATTTTCGTCTCGTCTTTCAACTGGTGGCTCTGGAAACAACTAGCTCCATAAGAACCGATCCCTTTGTTTGAAGCAACATCCTCCTCAAGCATTATCTCAGCAGCTTCTATGTAGGCCTGAAGTGAATTAAATCCATATACAAAGGTTAACTACGTAAAAATCCTTATTAAGTAATAAATGAAGTAATCATATTAGTCATGATAAACAGACAATACAAAGAATTCAGTGAATTCTTGCGCCCAAATCAACAATAGTAAATACAAACAGCACAAAAAATAGCACTATTTTTTTCTACCTGAAACACGGCTTTTGCTTCTGGAGAGGTAGAAGCAGCCTTTGCTATAACTTCCTTAAGTTTAGTGGCGGCATCTGAAAGGTTGACTGCAGTTGGACGGCTGTACATACACATTGTCAGTACAAAATCATAAAGCGTGCAATTGTACCAAGTCAATGGGAAGATTTTGGTGAAGGACCAAGCCTACTATTTTAGCGAAGCAACTTTAAACTGACAGAATGGCCAGATACCTGGAAACCAGATATTCCAATTTCTGTATTAAAAATGAAGCTGCATCATTAGGTGTTCCATGAAATGCTTCTAGGTTAAATGCTTCGACTGCCAATGAGAGGGCAGCTGCGATAGCAATTGCTGGTGCTCCACGAACCACCATGTCCCTAATTGCAAACCTGAACTAGGCAAGAGACAGCCTTAAATATGCAAACATTGTCTGTATAATGATAAATGCATATCACTTAACCCAAGCCCAAAAGGTATAGCACCCAAAGTTGCAATAAATCTGAGAAGCTATAGCATCAAAAGGTGACAAGACCAAAAGCATTTGATGAACTTCAAGCAGAAGGTAGTAGATAGTGACTAAGAAAACAAATATGTGGAATGGGTTCTTTTCACATCGTGTGTCTGTTTTCTTCATAGCTCTAGCAGATCAGCTTCCAAAGGCAAGTTACCACACAATTCTAGGACAGACACTTATTCATAGTGCTTCTGCAAACTCTTCATAAGTAGTTGTAGAAGACAGATGCCTAAGTCCTGCAAGTTGCAGCTTCCCATTGCTTTGTTCAAAGCTCAACAAAATTAAGGACTAGATTCAAAACCTCTGCTGGAATAGCATTGATGTAAAACACTCAAATCCACCCTCATTACAAACATTTACAACAACGAGAAGAAATCCCTTCCCAAGCCCAGGAGACTATAAAACTCCATGATTAGCAAGAGGAGGTGAAATCAAGCTTTCTAAAGTAGTAGAATCATAGATATTCCACCAATTATCTCTTCTTTTCCGTTCTCTTGGCAGCTAAAACATTCTGGCATCTTCCCGAATTGAATTACATTAGACATTCAGACTCCGTAGCGAAACTTAGTGACAATACAACGCAACTGAAAGAGATCATTGGCTTGCTCTGAAGCACGTGCTATGAAGATTGGTTTGATTAGGATCAGAAACCACACTATATCATTGTTCCAGCACATCTTATACAGCTAACTCCAACAACAGGATATGGGGGTACAGTAAATGACCTTATCCTTCGAATTCTATGAAGGTTGTCTCTATCAGACCCTCAATTGGGACAACACAAAGTAACAGACGCAAAATATTGTTGAGGGAGCTAGATGCAAACAATGGTACTTCATATCCAGGACATTCCCGTGATGCAAGGCACTATGAACCTTCAAAATTAAAAAGCATGAATAACGTGAAGTTGATAGTCCTGTTTTTATAAAATTCCCATCTCTCTCATTTACACTGATGAAGCAACTCATTACACAAAGAAGCACAGCAAGCAAGTATTAGGAAATAAATATTATTTTATTATTTTATATTTAGGAGATTTGTGATTTCTGGCTAGTTTCCTATTCCTTGCATGAGTTGGAGTCTTACCATGTACGTTTAGGGCTAGCTTGCACTTTGCTTCATGAAAGTATACATGTAACAATTGACAGCCGTGGAAGAAAGGCACAGAAAAGAGGGCACAAAGTTCAGCCCCAATAGTTGACATATTTTTCTGCCAACAATTCTTTATGGTATCAGAGTCACGAGTAAAAGGATTGTAATCGACAATCACTCGCCCTACTATCTCCATCCATCCGAGGGGCCGGGAGTGGCAATTACAGCCGTTGTATTCAATGGCAAGAATTACGATTTGTGGCAACGAGCGGTTAGAACTGCCTTAAAATCTAAAAACAAATTGGGGTTCATCGAATGAACCCTAAAAAGGCCGGAATTGAAGGAAGGAGAAGATCCCACCGAGTATAATGCTTGGGACATGGTGCATTCGATGATATGTTCTTGGATTATTAACGTAATTGATCCAAAACTTCATACCAGCATTGCATATGTTGAGAAGGCTGCAGTCATGTGGGAGAATCTACGAAAAATGTATGCTATGCCAAACACACCTAAGATGCATCAACTCAAAACCGATATCGCCACTTGTAAACAAGGAGGCCTCGAAGTGGTCGAGTTTTATTCCAAATTGATGGGTATGTGGAGTGAGTTGAATAATTATATTAAGATCCTTCAATGTACTTGTGGAAGGTGTGAATGTGATATTGGAAGTAAAGTCGTAAAATTGACGGAGGAGGAGGACACTCATCAGTTTCTCATGGGCCTCGATGATGAAACTCACTCAACCATCCGAAATCAGATTTTGGCATTAGATCCTCTGCCATCTCTAGACAAAATCTTTAACATAATTCAGCAAGAGGAAAATCACAAGCGATTGATGCTTGGGAGAGATAACAGAGCCGAGACTGTTGTGGCTTTCGCTATGAGGGAAAAGTCGAATGCTGCAGAGAGGGGGTCATGCGAACACTATGGCCGCCATGGCCATGAAGAAAGTGGCTGTTTTGAGATTATCGGATACCCCCCCCCCACTGGGGCTCACGGGGAAGAGGACGAGGTAGCCGAGGCAGCAGGGGTGGACGTGGCGGCAGGTCTTCGGCTGGTAGAGGACATGGAGCCAGACGCGAGGCTGCCCATGCTACCATAGTCACGATGCACACTGATCAGGCAGCAGCAGCACAACAAAAGCTCCTCAAGTCAGTATATCGGGACTGACTTCTGATCAGGTACAGAGGCCATTGAGCCTCATTGACATTCCAAAAGGTGGAAATGAGAAACTGGCAGGTAAGGCCGCGTGGATGATCGATAGTGGAGCGTCGTGTCACATGACTTGTGCTCTTGAGAAATTGGAAACGTTAAACCCATTCGACCCATTCCCATATGTCTTCCAAATGGTACACATATCTTGGCCAAAAAACAAGGGAAAATAGCCTTGGGAGAAAAAATGTGCTTAAATGAAGTCCTCTATGTACCTGAGCTCAATTCTAACTTATTATCAGTGGCTAAATTATGCAAAGCTTTAAATTGTGCTATGACTTTCTTTGATGAATCTTGTGTGTTGCAGGACCGCACTTCAAGGACTTTGATTGGAATGGGTGAGCAACGAGATGGGGTTTCCTACTACTCCGGGTTACCGAAATTCAAGAATCAAGCAAATGCGGTGGCATCTAGAAGCCTATGGCACAATCGACTTGGGCACCCTTCAAGTGAAGTTATGTCTACTTTCTTTAGAAGTATAGGAATAGTAGGTGATTTGAAAAGAAATAAGAAATTTGATGTTTGTGATGTATGCTATCGTGCTAAGCAAACTAGAAATCGATTTCCTATTAGTGATAATAAAGCAAATGAATTATTTGAGCTCATTCATTGTGATATTTGGGGACCTTATAGAGTCAAAACCTCTTGTGATGCAAGCTATTTTCTCACTATAGTTGATAATGCCAGTAGAGCAACATGGGTGTATCTAATGAAAGAAAAGAGTGAAGTGAAATGTTGTTCAAGGGATTCGTAGCCATGATTAAGAATCAATTTGAAAAAGGGGTGAAGGTGGTTAGAAGCGATAATGGGCTTGAGTTTAAGTCAAGCTCCATGCAAACATTCTGCTTTGAGAATGGCATAGTGCATCAAACTAGTTGCATCAACACCCCACGACAAAACGGTAGGGTGGAATGAAAACATCGTCATGTTTTGAATGTAGCTAGAGCTTTGAGATTTCAAGCTAGGTTGCCATTGAATTTCCAGGGGAATGCGTGTTGACCGCTGCACACTTGATTAATGGAACCCCCACCGGCATTTTGCATGGAAAGAGCCCATATGAAATTTTGCATCGTCAACAACCTTCTTGGGATCACCTTTGAGTTTTTGGATGCCTATGTTTTGCTCAAAATAGGTTGAAACAAAAGATAAGTTTGCATCAGGAAGTAGAAAGTGTATCTTTGTCGGCTACCCATTTGGAAAAAAACGGGTGGAAGGTGTTCGATTTAGATACTCGTGAAATTTTTATTAGCAGAGATGTGGTTTTTCACGAGAATATATTTCCTTTTAAATCACAAGGAAAAGACAGAGAAATTGTTGACAATGGCAGAACATTTGGGAATGCAGCAGCCTACAATGAAGTTGAGGGCCTGGACAGTTTGGAGCGAGAATTGGCCCAGTCAAATGAAGTGGCCCAGTCTGTGGACAGGGGGAGTGCCAAGGAGATTAATTCCCCAGATTTGGGCCGTCAAAGTGAGGATGCGTCTAGCCCAGGACAACAGTCCGCGAAGGACGCAGATCATCAGGAATGACCTCCAGCCTTTGCGCACTCTCCCGCCACACAACTTGATGAGGCAGAAAGAAGTCGGCCGCCAGTGGAAGCCCAAGTTGTAAGACGTGGGCACAGGAGCAGAAAACAGCCTGCACATTTGGACGATTTTGTGTGCTACGCTGCCCGTATTCAAGAACCCATCTCGACTGCTGCGACTCTCCAAAAAGAGTCCTCAGGTACGCGTTATCCTATAACTCACTGTCACATGTGCTAAATTTTCGGCCTCTCATCAAAATTTTATAGCCGCTATTACTAAAGTTGTTGAGCCCAAATTTTACCATAAAGCTGTCAAAGATGCTCAGTGGCAGAAAGCGATGGCCGAAGAAATAACAGCTTTGGAAAAGAATGAGACATGGGAAGTTATGAATCTGCCACCCAGCAAGAAAGCCATAAGCTGCAAGTGGGTATATCGAGTAAAATACAACTCGGACGGTTCCGTTCAACGCTACAAGGCTCGATTGGTCATACGCGGGGATTATCAAGTTGAAGGATTCGATTACAATGAAACATTTGCTCCCATGGCCAAAATAACCAGCGTACGCTGTTTCTTGGCAGTTGCAGTCGCTGGAACTGCATCAAATGGATGTGAACAATGCTTTCCTACATGGCGATCTTGAGGAAGATGTGTACATGAAGTTACCCCCCGGTTTTACTCCCAAAGGACACAACAAGGTATACAAACTTAAAAAGTCACTCTATGGACTTCGTCAGGCTCCCTGAAAACTGTGTGATTATGGATTTGTTCGCTCTTACGCGGACTATTCATTGTTTGTTTATCGAAAAGGAGAGGTGTTTATGGTGTTACTTGTATATGTGGATGACATTGTGCTGGCAGGCAATGATACTCAAGCATGTAATAATTTTAAAACTTATTTGAACACATGCTTTAGTATTAAGGACCTTGGGCCACTCAGGTACTTTCTCGGAATTGAGGTAGCACGTGGATGACAAGGTTTATTTTTGTGTCAAAGAAAACATGCGCTGGAGATAATCGATGAGTGTGGACTTTTAGGAGCCAACCTAGTTGAGTTTCCTATTGAAGAAAATCACAAACTTGTACTTGCGGATGAACGTTTGTTGGAAGATGCCACACGATACCGTCGACTAGTTGGTAGGTCGATCTATCTTAGCATTACAAGGCCTGACTTGGTCTATGCGGTGCATATATTATCTCAATTTATGCAAGCTCCTAGCGAAGAACATATGGAAGCTACTCACAGAGTCTTGCGTTATCTCAAAGGTAGCGCTGGATATGGAATTCTGGTCCAGGCACATAGTGAGCTACGCCTCTATGGCTTTTGTGATTCAGATTGGGGACTTGTCCACTTTCGCGCCGATCTTTGACTGGGTATTTTGTGCAACTTGGAGGATCTCCTATCTCATGGAAAACGAAGAAACAAGCTATAGTTTCTAAATCATCTGCTGAGGCTGAATACAGATCCATGGCGGTTGCTACAAGTGAGATGGTCTGGTTGAAAACATTTCTGGCTTCATTGGGAATATTTCCCCCATGAAGTTATTTTGTGACAGTCAAACTGCCTTACACATAGCCAAAAACCCTGTATTTCATGAACAAACAAACCACATAAAGATTGATTGTCATTTTGTTCGTGAAAAACTTGAGGCCAGCATCCTCACTCTTTCTCATGTTGGCACAAAGCAACAACCAGCAGGCATATTTACGAAGGCACTTGGAAAACGCCAGTTTCACTATCTGAAAAGCAAGTTGGGCATGGTAGATTTGCATGCTCCAACTTGAGGGGGGAATATTAGAAAATAAATATTATTTTATTCTTTTATATTTAGGAGATTTTGTGATTTCTGGCTAGTTTCCTATTCCTTGCATGAGTTGGAGTCTTGGCATGTACGTTTAGGGCTAGCTTGCACTTTGCTTCATGAAAGTATATATGTAACAATTGACAACCGTGGAAGAAAGGCACAGAAAAGAGGGCACAAAGTTCAGCCCCAGCACTTGACATATTTTTCTGCCAACAATTCTTTAGCAAGCAGGCCAAAATAGCAGCTTTTTCAACACCTTCGCTTTACAAACAGACAATATCGCAGAAATCCAATTAAGAAAAATGTAAAATTCGGTATAAAAATCGACAGCAAAAAACAGAAGGGAGAAAAATAAGGAATTTTTCAATAAAATACCATCCATCGGAAGCATTTCGAATGTCCAAGTAGACGGTCTCCAAAGGAAGCTTCCTCTGCACAGCAAAAACAACAAGAAGAAGAAGAAATCGAAGCACAATTAGCATCCAAAACGAAGCTTCATCAAAATTTAGCCACAAACCCATGAATTTTTTAGGAAAGAGAAAGAGGGACCTGATCAAGAAGCCGGAGCGAACCGCGTTTGTAGCAGATGGACTGAAGCGCATGAGAATCATTGAGCTTCGAATCAGCCTCCATAACCTATTGATCTCCCACCGCAAGAACAGAAGAACCCTAAAAGAAGATTAGAGCTGCCTATGACAGTGCTGTGGGTTTCCCAATCGGCTGGGGTTTAAGCTGCAGCTCTGAATTTGACGTGGGCAGCTACGTATAGCGAATCTCTGTTTGTCATTTTTGTCGCGAGAATCGAATATTTCAACGAATGCAACAAAGCAAGAATCAAAATTTTCAAAATGGCCACGCCCTGACTGTATGTGCCGTATCAAAGTGTAATGTAAAAAATAGACAATTCCCTTCTAAATCATTCCCTAATTTCCTACGGCATCTTTCGTATCATCACTCTCTCTAGTGGACTGCTTAAGTTCTCATTACACTGGTTCATCCACTCTCTCATACTCAAATATAAAAGTAGATATTATCTCATCTATATAATTCATAAAAGCAAAGTTATAACAACTGTCATTTCCTTAATTCTCATTAACTTAAACTTTTAAACCGGTGGATTCAATAGTAAGTGAATACAAGCCATTGATTTATTTCAATCTCCACACCAGCAATCAATAACTTCCCCTACCCACTATTACTCACCGGTACCTAGACACCTCTCCAGACACTTCTTCTCTCTCCCCCTTATTTTCCTCTGCACGGGTCCCAATACCCTCAGAAATGTCCAGGCGCCTCTCAACGCTGCTCCTCCCCCTCTTTCTCTTCTCCGGTGTGTGTCATGTTGTTCCTTTCCCATGGCTTCTCTTCTCACTCGTCCCCTCTATGTCTCCTCTCACGATGTACATTCCAGAAGGTCTGAGTATGCCTATGGCGGAGGAGAAGGAGATGGACCAAACCACCGCCAGACGACCATGCCAACTATCCCATTTCAATCAATTTTCTTCTGATTTATTCATCACCTCGCCTAACCCTCTTTCAATTTTCTCTTTGTAGCTTCTACCCACTATTAATCTCCCCTGTAAGTCTCTGTTATCAATTTTGACATTTGGTTGTTTTTTGACAGGTCATTCAATTCATTGATTTTAGAAGATGCATTGGTGTAATCGAAGAGGGGGCAACCAAATGGTAGATTTGGAGGATTTTGTGCTCTGGATTGAATCCAGATCTGAGAGGTTTTTTGGGTATTTTGGCATGGGAATTTTGTGGGTTTTGATCATTTGTCCGTCAGATTGGTATTTCTCCGATTTATTGGGAATTTTGCAAGTATCTATCAGGAACTCAGTTCTTTTGTGTGTTGGACATCATGATTTTAGAGGTTTACTGGGTATTTTGGCATGGGAATTTTGTGGGTTTTGGGCTTTTGTCCGTCAGTTTGGTATTAATTTCTCTGTCAGTTTGATGGGTGTTTGTTATTTGTTTTTATATTTTCTGGGTTTTCATTATTTGTAACTAGGATTCAATGTGTTGATCATTCTCAGATCCTTCGTTCATGAGTGCAGAGAGGGTGACCTGCAGTTTGAGCCAGCAGTGAAGAAATGAGAGGCAAGTTTATGGCAAGGACGACCCAGCGACGAAGTTTGGGCTTCACCGATGTCCAGATCTTGGCCGGCAAGACTGGTACCATGAAGGGTCCTCCAGCCACGGTATTGAACCCATCTAAAACATGAATAGAAAATTTTTTAGCATGAGGATTTTGCACAGAAATTGCATATTGTGTAACATAGTGACGTTTTGAAGGGGTTGATCGTAATACCAATGTCAAATTATTTTTTTCCCCAAAACTAAATCTGAAATTATATCCATAGGACTCGTATGCACCCACAAACTATCCACATGACTCCTATGCACCCACAAACTCCCCCCCCCACGTTGCCCCTACCCACTCATAAAAACCTAATTGCTCCATGCTCACGTTTTCCCCTCAGACTGCACTGTTTCTATTCTCCCGATACTTTCAATTACCCCCCATCTCACGCATACCTTGCAAACTCCTCTTCCATCTCCTACACTATACGCAACTAATCAACTGGATTATTAAACATGTATTTTGCAAGCTTGCTAATCTTGCGAGGTAGTCATTGTCCATTGCTTATGAATCTGTGGATCATCCCAGGCAAATTCGTTAGTCATAGTCGTTGTATGATGTCTTCAATTTTTCTGTTGCAGGATACTTTGGAGCTATTCTTTTCAAACCTATTTCTCGCGGTCAATCTTGTCCAACTATAGGTATTTGTCTATCAGAATGTGTTGTACATTCGGAATAGCCTAATTATTGATGTAACAAGCTATACGGGGGGGTTTCTTTTACTGGTTTCTGCTTCTGATGTTGCTTATTTGATTTGATTGAATTTGTGCAATTTGGGGTTTTGCTTCTAATGTTCTGAAGCGCATTATTTGAAGTGGTTTGACATTGGGTAATGGTGTGATGCATGATTTGGAGGAAGGCCTCCAGTGGGATGCCATTGGATTATTTGCTCATTATTTGTGGTATGTTGGCATTGTTGTGAGGTGGGGTTGAACTTTGAATATCGAAGTCCATGACAGCATGCTGATTAATTGGTGTGTGTGCAATTTTACAATCTCTATTCCCATCAGGCAACTAAACACATTGTGCCACATTATTGGGGTATAATCACGTCTTTAATATTGAGCCGAACATTGGCAGAGGGCTGGAAATGGGTGGCTGGCTGCTTTCCTCCAGTGAATGCTATGGAGCACCCATGTCCTGAATGGGACCTATGTTGTCTAGCCTTTTGTGATGATTGGAACTAGGTAAAATCAGGGTGCAGTATTGAGCCTGTAGATAACTTCAAGTTCTTCATTTACATATTGCTTTGTTCACTGATGGTGGAATTTAGATAACTTCAAGTTCGTCATTTACATATTGCTTTGTTCACTGATGGTGGAATTTTGAGAGTGTGACCATACAAAGTGCATTTAAATTTAGAATTACTTTATCTTGGCTCTGATGGAACTATGATAGGAATGCCTTGAGGGACATAATGTTAAATTTACATAACCTGAAAGAATTACTTTATCTTGACTCTGATGGAAATATGATAGCAATTCTTTGTTGGTATGTTGGCCTTGAGGGATTTGCATAGAAATTGCATATTGTGTAACATAGTGACGTTTTGAAAGGGTTGATCATAATACCAATGTCAAATTATTTTTTTTTCTAAAACTAAAACTGAAATTATATCCACAAGACTCCTATAAACTTAATTAATTAATTAATTAATCACTCCTTCTATTAGTAATGAACACTAATGAAAAGAGGGTAATATAGTTTTTTTTTGGTCGACAGGGTCTGCGTTATCGAATAATGTGATGGTGGAGAGTCATGTGAATGTTCGAAATTTTTGATTTCACTTTTAGACTATGTGCGATTTCAACTATGTTTCATCTGTGTTGGTCAATTTATTTTTGATGTTTGAATATGTTGTTCATATTAATAAGCAACAAAAAAAAATTGAATTTACATGTTAATATACAATATTCACTAGCAGTTAATCCTGTAAATTATCAGTGTTTGGAGGGGGGAGGTTGTGTGCCACTTTTTTTTATATATTGTCTGTACATCACATTAATGTTAGTCGACTATGTATAATTGGTCATGTAAAGAGATAAAAAAGTATTTATTGAATAAATCATTGACAATGAACAAAGGAACTTTTGTAATTGGGTCAAATTAGACGTCAAATCAAAGGAAAAAAAGAGCAAAGTGCAATTTGCATGCATGCCTGGAAGCCATTGAGCCAATTGCAGGGCCAAGGAAGCAACCTACTGCTGACTGCTTATACTGAATTCTCTTTTGCACATTTTATATATCATCAATTATAAGTTGTCTGCTTTTATTTTTGTTTTCTAGTGTGGATGAGGTGCTCTGATCAATGTAAGCAGAATTTGAACTCGAATTTTTGAAAACAACTTTCAAAAATTGTATTAGTTGAACTAAATGACATATACTGTATATTTTAAATTTCATAACCAAATATGCACAATTTTTTTCGTATAATAAAGCACCTTAAATTGATATCAATGATTTTAGATAAATTCATATCTATAATACATATACACATGCGAAAGTAATATTTGTACAATAATTCATCTTAAATTCTTTATGGTTAGATTGATAATGTCGTTGCCCAACTTGAGATCTCAGTGCTGAAAAAATTATCTTTGTTGTGTTCTATTTTTTCTTTGACAAACACATAAAATAAAGTTTGCATTCTTTTCTCGCAGGTGTGTCCTCAATATTGATATTTGTTAAGGTTAGTTTATCATATTACTATACTCATTACGTTCGCATATTCTTCTTTGTTTCTATTCCATTTCTTTAAAATTTCCTTCTGGGAATAATATGCACATATTGTTCGTTAATATTTTGGGTACTCTTATGCACATATTTGTCATCAATATATGAAGTATAGTATGCATTATAAAAAATATATCGATATTAATATTAGAGCTTTCATCTGTTATACAGATAACCCACTTTGTACATCTCCACATGAATTAAAACCAACATTTGATATATATTAAGATGGAAAATCTAAAAATCAACATTAAGAGAATAATAATTCCACGTACAAACATTACCACAATATTTGCGATGTAAATTATATATGTACATAATTAGTAATTACAATACTTAATGTAAATAATATACGTGTACAATTATTATACTACGTATTTGGTTACTCGATGTAAATTACATATGTACATAATTAGTAATTACAATACTTAATGTAAATAATATATGTGTATAATTATTATACTACGTATTTGGTTACTAGAAATTGTTTACTTACATTATTTATACTTACCTATCAAGCAAATTAAAAACATCCTTTACATTATCAAACTTTGTGACCTTTCTACAATTCCTTTAATGAATAATACGTCCTTTGTGAAATAAGAGGCAGTATTCTTAACATTTATCATAGTTCATTTCCTAAATATTATCTATATAATACATAAAAGCAAAGTTTTGATAACTGTCTTTTCCTAAATTCTCATGAATTAACAATTTTCAGCCATAAGATCTATATTCTGAATCACTAACAACCATTGATTTAAATTATCAGAACAAAAAATAAAGCTGCGAAAAATCAACCATCCACCCCATAAAGCTGAACGTGGCTTTGAATGTAGAGCCTTCTTTCTTCTCTCTCTGGCTGCATCACAACCGTTGATGTACTCTATCTCCATTATAACTATTGATCAAAAATCATGGAGTCAGAAAACAGACAAAATTTCAACCCTTCCCCTTCCCCTTCCCCAAGTTGCAGAGAACATGGTCTGCCTTTAATATTCCCACGGCTAGAAAGCATTTCCTCTCTCTGTCTTTATTTCTCCCCTTCTTTCTCTCACTGTCTTAATCTCACATAGTATAATAATTGTACACGTATATTATTTTTTATTTTCATTTCTTTATTTTTGATTTTGCCTTTTTTTATTTTTTATTTTCACATTTTTTATTGTTTTATATTTTCTTATTTTTATTTTCTTCTTCTTTGTTTTTGTTCTTTTATTGTTTGTATATATTTTTAATTTTTTAAATTTTTTATTCCCAAAGAACGACCTATGAAAAACAACTTACTAAAAATCTCAAAAAATAAAAAATGAAAAATGAAAAAGTAAGTACAAAAAATAAAAAAACAAACAAAATAAAAAATAAAAAATAAAACAATAACACAATTAAAGACTTAAAAAAACAACAAAAATAAAAACTAACGGAATAACAAAACTAAAAAAAGATAGAACAGAAAATTAAAAACCCTAAAAAAAAGTAAAAAATAAAAATAAAAAATAAAAAGTAAAAACGTAAACAATAAAAAATTAAAAAAATGGAAAATAAAAAACAAAAATAAGAAAATAAAAAAGTTAAAAATACAAAATACAAAATAAAAAATAAATAAATAAACATAAATGTAAAGACATAAAAAATTAAAAATTAAAAATAAAAATTAAAAATTAAAAATAACAAAAACAAAAACTAAAAATAAAAACAAAAAATAATAAAAAATAAAAAATAAACATAGAAAATAAAAAAATAATAAAAATAACAACAAATAAAAATAAAAACAAAAATTTAAAAATACAAAATAAAAATTGAAAATCAAAATAAAAAATAGGGTTAGGTTGAAGTTGGTTAAAGTAGATTGAAGTGGGTTGACGCAGGTTGGAGTTGGTATTTTTTTTCCAAGTGGGTTGAAATAGGTTGAAATAGGTTGAAGTGAGTTGAAGTGGGTTGAGGTTGCTAAATTGCAATTGAACCTTGAAAAGGATAGAGCCTAAATATCCTATTTGTGCAATTAAATATGCTTCACCGAACGCCATAATGATAAAATTTTAGCTAATAATAATGCACATAATTTATCTGAAGTAGTGATGGAAACTCCAACCGAAAGTGGTGACATCACTATAAGAAGGCTTCGAGCGAGACTTGCTCGACAAAACGCAAGATGGAGGCTATTTAGCCGGCGTCATCCAGATTACAACCAATCGCACTTCATCACAGAACGTGAGCAGTATCAGTCACCATCTAGAGAAATTCAATTAGCAATTGCACGTAGCACTCCACCTGCAAGAAGGTTCGTAAACCGTTGGAATTTCACGGGAACTTTGGTTTCCTATGGGCAGTGTCGCGCGGCCATGTGGTTGGATATGAGAGTCGCAAGAGGTAGTGTTTCACAACCTCGATTCATGCTTTGTTGTCAAAGTGGATGTGTTATGTTGCCGACGTTGCCCCCGCCTCCTCCACTGCCAGACACATTGTTGAATGACCCCAATTTTCTTGAAAATATAAGAATGTATAACTCCATGTTATCATTCACATTAATGGGTGGGTCTATCGATTACTCAGTAATGGATAAGCATCGTCCCTACTCCTTCAGAATAAGTGGCAACAATTACACGTGATATCTTTGAGGCTGATAATGTGATTAATTTAAACATTCGCATTATTAAAGCACATCCTGGAAGACAGTACACATTGCCCACTGTGGACGAAGTTGCAGGTCTCATAGTCGGAGGTGACGTTGGAGACAAAGAGCACCGGGATATTATTGTCCGAAAAATAGGCGGAAGTTTACAGCGAGTATATGAAACCCAACCATCGTATATGCCTCTTCAATACCCACTCATAAGGAACGGATGGTTGGACAGCTTACATTGCATATGTGGAGGGATCAAGCACTGCTCGAGGAACAGTGATAATGAGGGAATTTTATACATTCCTCATACAGTTTAGGGTTGATGAAGGAAACATTCTACTTCGATGCGGTAGATTGTTCCTTTAATTTGTAGTTGATTGTTATGCTGTGATTGAGGCTTGAAGGTTACTATATATAAAAAAGCACCAAAGTACACTTCGTGTAAAATTATACAGCGGCTTGCAAGATGCTATTACTGCTGGTGAAAATGATGCCCATGCAGTGGGGAGAAGGTTAGTATTACCTGCTTCATTTACAGGTAGGCCCTGCTATATGAGACAATATTTTCTGGATGCAATGGCCATCTGTAATCGAATGGGCTATCCAGATTTTTTTTATCACATTCACCTGCAATCCTAATTGGCCGGAAATCCAGGAAGCTTTAGCACAACAACCAGGCCAACATGCGAATTATAGACCAGACATTGTTGCTCGAGTATTTCGCTTAAGGCTAAACAAGCTGAAACGAGACTTCAAACAGAGAAATCTCTTTGGCAAAGTCATAGCAGGTATTGTTGTTATCTAATTATGTCATGTACTTTGGAGATTCTAAAATCTCAATCGTACTTTATTCATGGTCATTTATTTAAATCCTCATAACCTATACTCCTCTATTGCATATGTAGATATACATGTTATTGAATTCCAAAAACGGGGATTACCACATGCCTATATATTATTAACCCTTGCAAGTGAAGATAAGCCCACATTGCCGAAGATATCGACCGCACAATATACGCAGAGCTCCCTGATGAAAACATAAACCCCCTCGCATTTGAAACTGTTACAAGACATATGATACATGGTCCATGTGGCACTGACATCCCGTACGCTCCATGCATGGATGGTAACACGTGCGCAAAGCATTACCCAAAGACTTTTTGTGATACGACCATTATTGAAGAAAATGGTTTTGTGAAATACAAGCGTCGGGATTATGGTCGAAGTGTAACGATTCGTGGTAAGAGAATGGAGAACAGATGGGTAATACCATATAATCGTGATCTGTGTGCAAAATATGATGCACATATTAATGTTGAGCAGTGTGCACAGAAGAACGTCATTAAGTACCTTCACAAATACATGCATAAGGGAGCTGAAAGAGGAACCATAGTCCTTGAAGATAATGTTCACAGCCCTGAACATAGAATTGGTCCTTCTAACTATGAAGATGTCAATGAAATTAAACAGTACTTGGATTGCCGTTATGTGTCACCGGTGGATGCTGTTTGGAGAATATTTGAATTCAAGATCACGCAACGTTATCCATCTGTTGAACTATTGTAGTACCACTTGGTGGGGCAACAACATGTTGTATTTTCATAGGGGTTGTGGAAGAAGAAGCACATAGGGTTACTATGCTTATAGGATGGTTCATTGCGAATATTGAAGACACCGAAGCAAGACGTCACACTTACGCAATATTCCCTTCTTATTATGTATGGAATAAAGGAATGATGAAATGGACTAAAAGAAAACAAAGGGTATGCATCGGTCGACTGCCCTATGCTCACCCAAACATGGGCGAGAGATACTATCTGCGAATGTTATTGCACATTGTTCAAGGAGCTACGTCATATGAGGATTTAAGAACCGTCAGCAAAATCTTATATTCAACTTTTAAGGAAGCTTGCTTGGCACGAGGACTGGTAGACGATGCTAATGAGTGGCATGAGGCACTAGCAGAAGCATCCCTATGGGCAACAGGGGCTGAACTTCGAAGTATGTTCTGTTCAATGCTAATGTTCTCAGAAGTGTCTAACCCCCATCGATTGTGGGAACAACATTGGGAAGACCTCACTGATGATTTACAGAGACGAATACAAAGAGATCTCAGAGATCACAGTTTACAGATTAGTGTGGAACAACGACAAGACCTTGGACTTTACGAAATTGAGATGATTTTGAATAAGAGTGGTAGATCTTTAAGGGACTTCCCTCCTATGCCTCTGCCTTCACCTAATCTGCTGCGTCAACTTGGTAACAAACTTATCAGAGAACAGCTTGATTATAATTAAGAACAAGAGAAACATAACCTTGAGATGTTGCTACCAACATTGAATACAGATCAAATGCGAGTTTTTCAATCTGTTATGCACGCGGATGAACATAGAGAAGGAGGTTGCTTCTTTGTTTATGGCAGTGGGGGGACTGGGAAAACCTATCTTTGGAAAATTATTGTAACACATTTTAGATCAAAAGGCTTGATAGTGCTATCCGAGGCATCCTCAGAAATAGCTGCATTATTATTGCCTTTTGAAAAAACAGCTCATTCGATGTTTAAGATACCAATTGATGCAGATGAGACATCTGCATGTTCTATTTCTAAACAGTCTGAATTAGCACAGCTAATTAGGAAAACATCACTTATCATATGGGATGAGGCTCCCATGACCCATCGCTACACGGTAGAAGCAGTTGAGCGGTCTTTACGAGATCTATGCCATCGGAACCAAATATTTGGGGGAAAAATGGTCATTTTTGGAGGTGATTTCAGGCAAATACTTCCTGTTGTTACGAAGGGCACCACAGCAGATATTGTTACATCTTCAATATCAACGGTAGCATTTTAGTCTTATTGCAATATTCAGCATCTTAGAACCAACATGCGGCTCATGCATTCAAATTTAAGTGACAATGAACATGAGCGGTTGCGGAGTTTTGCAGAATGGACTTTGAATATTGGTAATGGTCTTGTGCAAGGATACTCATTTCTTGGTGGTACTGAACTGGATTGGATAGAGATTCCAGAAGAATTTCTCATTAAGAATGACACCAACGGCCTCAAAAACTTGATCGAATTTGTGCACCCAAGTTTGGTGGAAAGATACAGAGACGAGTCATACTTTTAAGACCGTTGCATATTGGCCCCCTTAAACACTGATGTGGATGAAATAAATTCCAAGATTCTATCAATGGTTCCTGGTAGTAGCCGTACATACCTGAGTTCTGACACATTCATGCCAACTAATATTGCTTCTGTTATTGATGACATTAATCCACCAGAGATGTTACATGGTATGAACTTCTCAGGATTCCCGAATCATGAAATACAGTTGAAAGTTGGTGTCCCCGTTGTTCTATTGAGAAATCTTGACCCATCAATAGGGTTATGCAACAGCACTCGCTTGATTATTGAAAGACTTGGTACTAAGGTTGTCCAAGCCAAAATCTTGACCGGAAGAAATATTGGGTAAGTAGTGACTATCCCACGAGTTGACTTAAGTCCTTCAGCTAAGGACTCACCATTTGCCTTAAAAAGAAGGCAATTCCCTCTGAAATTGGTTTTTGCAATGACTATTAATAAAAGTCAAGGTCAAACATTACATTATATAGGAGTTTATCTTCCAAAACCTGTGTTCTCCTACGGTCAACTATATGTAGCTATATCTCGCGCCACTCTCCTTCAGGGCTGAAGTTCTTAATTTGTAGTAAAAGGGATGTGCCTCATAATATGACTAAAAATATTGTCTATCGTGAAATTTTCAATAGCATTCCTGATGCTTGGTTGGTCCCTTTTCTTCCATATAATAATGAACTTATCTACATTCATATAGATTTCATTTCCTATCATGATGTGTTCACTACATTGGATTATACTAATCTATTTTCTTCTTTTATTAATGGTTATAGATATGTCAGGTATAGTGCATACTTCTATGCCTATATGTGCCATCAACCCTTGCAATAGATCGGTCACCCTAATTGTTCGACTCATGTGATCAATGATGGTTCGAGTATATGAGCAACGCACATTGTGGAAAGTTATATTCATGGACTATCAGGTATTGGTTTATTGAAGTTGCTAAAAATTTTCCCACCATGTACAAGTATATTGCTTATCAGTGGAGTTGATTGTTTTATAGTGTGATGAGATATTCACCAGCATAGAAGGCGATGCTCAAATTAACCAATGGCGAGCTATACTCGATGCTAGCAAAGTTTACCACATCTCTGGGCTCTTGGTTGATGCTGCAACAGATGGGGAAAGAAATGTGGTAAAGAACAATTTGAAGTTGGTTTTTACGCCGAGATGGAGACTCCTTGGTGTGGTTGAGGATTGTCCTGATATTCCTTACCAGCACCTACCACCTTGTGTGCCATTCATTGATGTCCCTCGGCATCTAAGAACACGTGACAATGTTGTGGGTATGTATAATTAACACGGTGAACTTAAGTACCTATATTTCTATATGTATTTCCTCTCAATTATCTATAACATTTTCATATCATTTTGTTGTACAGACGTCATCGGCATGGTAGTGGCAATATCGCCGTTAGAAACGACAAGGAATAGGGGCACTGCAAGGCACGAATTATTACTTTCTGATATGCAGTATGTATTTCCATTAGTATAGATTTTTCCTTTTCTATTAATACATATTACTCTCCCTAATAATATTGGTACATCTAATTCTTATATGTAGCATTCGCCCATTGAGGCTAACTTTGTGGGGAGATTTTGCAGAAGTTGAGGGCGCTCATCTTCAGCAACATTTGGGTACTGAAAATATACTTCTTGCTTCTAGAGTGCACATTAGATATTATCAAGGTACCATCACATTCAATTCATATACTTTCACCCCATCAAATTGTTTAACATCACTATGATGGTATACTTTATTAATATATTTTCTTACATAAAATATACTTTTAGGAACATCGATTTCTACTTTACCAATTAGTAGATTACTGATTAACCCGGACATTCAAGCAACAGAAGATTTTGAAGGATGGTATATACAACCAACAACATTAGTTTTAATTTCCATTTCCCCTATAAGTTATATATACTTCATCTCACACATGTTACCCTCCCTACATGTATTAGGTTCTCTGGCATTAAGGATGTGATGACCCATTTTAATTTCATGCATAAGAGAACATTACGTATGTACAATCTAGAAAAGTTGTTCGACGCTCGAAGGATTAGATTATATGAATATGCATCTACGCGAAATGTAAGCTAGAAATTTCCCTTACAAATGTAACTTTATGCTTGCATATATTCTTTTAACAAAACATAATCTTTACAGTTCACAATATGCAGGTTATATATTGCCGACTTTTTGCATACGTCATTGAACTTCACCCGTTGATTTATGATGCCTGCACTAATTGCAAAAAAAGTGATCACTCTTACGTATTCACTCTGAATGTACCTTACTGTACATGTCAATCTCCAAATTTGACACAAAAGAGGTTTGCTTACTTGATTGCCTATTGTTATATACTTTGTTCTACTTTTCCAAATACATGTTTGCATTATTAAAACCGTCATGTGCTATTTAAAATTATAGGTATATCTTCAGAGTTTTCTTGCAAGATAATACAGGTTGTAGAGAGTTCACTGTTCTTCATGAGGATGCTCGAATTCTTTTGCATACGACGACTGCCCAGTTGGATGTGTATGCATCACAGGTATTATAATTTTCCCTACGTATCATAGTTAACACAATTTATTCTTTTACTATTGACTATCCTATGTTAATATTTTCTACAGCCATGTGGTCATCTATCGCTTTATGCGATTATAGATGATTACATAAGTCAACCATGGGTATTTTTCATGGAGCCCCTGCGTCACTATGAAGTAGAAGTTCCAATCGCATTTATTGCACCAGTTCATTGGGAGAAAGATGTTTATTACTTACGGAAGACCAATGTTAGGTACACCAGGTAGATCACGTGTAAATATAAACTTTAACCCCATCATTCTCATTCAATTAATTTCTAAAACTTTATTTCCTCTGTAGGTATAAAAGGAGGAGGTGGATTCTTCGTTATTGGCGTGATAGATTAGTTGCTCATCATGTTATTTAGCGTGTCTTTCATCATAATCACTATCTACTATTTCTATCATACTATTATAGACCTTTTTCTAAGTTATGTGATTTTTAGTTGTTCATCCCAATGGTTATATATGAATTTGCTATCCACATATATTATTCATTGATTATTCTATCATCTTTCGTAAATTATAATATTAACTATGTCTACAATGGCTATTGGTTCATTACTTACATAGTATATGTCATGAAATGTCTATTTTAACATGCACCATGCATAGCACAGGTCCAAACTAGTATTGATTAAGTTAAAAGATTTGAGTATATCTATGAGCTGTGAGTTACTCCACACATTGCCAATTAATTTTAGCTAGAACCTCATTTGAGCTTGCGTACATGACTTCTTTGTTGAAAATTCAATTGATATAAAAATCTAACAAGGTGTCAGAGCGGACTGCTCGATTTAGATTTATCACCGTCCCCGTTTGATTAAAATTGTGTGCATGTAGGGTCTTATTATTGGCATACATGTGAGAAGGCATGTTGGAGTATGAAAGCGGGTATTGTCCCATATTAATAAGATACAAAAAATATAAAAATAGATGTTGTCACACATTAATAAAATTACAGGGTTTGAGCATATATATAAACTTGTGAGTTACTCCAACTATTGCTAATTAATTTTGAGTTGGAGTCTCATTTGAACTTGTATACATAACTCGTTTGTTGAAAGTCCAATTAGTATAAAAATCTAACAAAAAAAGCGTGAATAAAATAGAGATGAGTTTATCTCTTACATACTAATGATAGCTCAACTTTACCTAATAAATTAGCAGATAACAAAAAAGTAAATGGAGGAAGCAAAACACAAGTTGCATCCTTGCGAAAGCTTTAGTTCTACAATAACAGAAGCCTTATCGAATGAAAGCGCATAGGTGAATCCAAACATTTTCTCATTGTATTCCATAATTCTCTTTAGACAAGGTAGTGTTACTTCCAACATTTTTTTTAGGTACAAACTTCCAACGACTTTTTAAATCTCATCGTGTCGCACGATTCTCTAATTTGATGACATAACTTCTCCGGTTCGATAAAATAATGTTATTTAAGATGGATTGTTTAGAAAAAAACTTTATATTCAAAAGCAATAAATTGTACTAGACTATGTTACCTAATTTGTCTGTTTTTAATCATTTAATATTGCCCTCTACAAAAATATTTGTCTTATAATGTACCATAATGCATATTACCTCATACAATGTATAATGAAAAATATGAAAGAACAAAAAATCTAGTATCATTCACTATCAAAGTCCAAGCTTACATCTTGTGCTTCTTATACGACAACTTTGAGATCAAACTAAGGGAATCAGTCTCTAAAGAGTATGTTCGTTTTCAGCATTTTAAAAGAGCGGTTAGTGGATTGGAGTAGATTGAAGCAAGTTGGAGTGAGTTTGACTAACAGTTTGGAGGTAGGAGCATATTTAAGCAAGTTGGAGCAGGTTGGAGCGTTTTTGTAACAATTTTTTGAATATTATGATTATCGATTGTTATTAAATTAGTTCATAATAGATTTATAAAAATAATGCAATAGAAGTGTTTAATGTCATTGTAATACATTAGTAAATATTAGTCTATGATAACCATATGTCTTTCTTTCCAACAGAAAATAATATATATTAGAAGTTTAACGGTTGTTTCTCGATGTTGAAATCATATCAACTATTGCATCTCTACATTCATTCATTCTTTGCTTGTTTCCCGCATCATACAACACAATGTCGGGGCCACTCACTTGAGGCAATCCGTCCTTTAATATCTTTCATGTGTTCTTTAATACTCCAAATATTCTCTCCAATGGTAGGCCGGAGTGAAGAATGGTTG
>JAKOGI010004218.1:12500-31087 GCA_029747015.1 Carnegiea gigantea
GAGGGAAATCTGGGTGAACAAACCCTTGAGGCTGAGTCATATAGACATCCTCAGTAAAAGAACCAAGGAGAAAAGCATTGGTTACATCCAACTGATGAATGACCCATCCTTAGTAATGGCCAAGGAAAGAATGACACGAATAGCAGTGGGTTTCACTATTGTGCTAAAGGTTTCATGATAATTGAGACCCTCCTATTGCTCGAAACCACGAACAACCAAACGAGCCTTATAGCACTCCATGGTCCCATCAGCGCGATAAATGATCCTGTAAACGCACTTTCATGAAAAAACATTCATGTCGGGGCGGTATGGAACTAACTGCCAATTATCATTTTGTACAAGAGCATTAAATTCTTCTGCCATATCTTGTGTCCAGCAAGCTCTTTTGATGCCCGCGTAAAATAGGTGGGTTCACATGCATGACCTTCGGTGGCAACGAGGGACAACTGCACTTTAGGTTTAAAAACACCAGCTTTTGAACGAGTGCGCATGGGATGAATATCAAGGGAGGTGCTTGGTTAGGATGGTTAGGAATGGGCTGCAGAGGTGATGTTGGGCTAAGAGGAGGGCTCCATGGGGGATGAAGGACCATGGTTGAGGGGAGGTGAACTGGGTGAAAGGGTTATGGGAGGGAGAAAAGATGAAGCTATGGTGTTAGGGTTGGATGGGCGACAGGTAAGTGACGAAGGGGCCAGCTGTTGGGCTTGCTTCGGTTGAGCTGGACTAGGGAGACTGAGGGGAAGCCACAGAGCAGGAAGGATGAATGTCCAGGGAGGGTAACGGGAGTGCTGGAGTTGGGGTGGGCTGATGAGCCAGCCGAGTGGAAGGGTGTGTGTAAGGTACAATGGGAGGTGATGGAAGGGGATGAAGTGGAGAGGTCACCACTAGCTCCAAAGGAGAGGTATGAAGAGAGGGTGAAGGAGCAAGATCGGCATAAGGGAAAACGTCCTCATGAAAGAGAACGTGACGGCTCACATAAACTTGGCCGGGGGTAGGATCAAGGCACTGGTAACCTTTATAATTAAGAGCATAGCCTAGATGGTGACACTGTTTGGAATGAGGAGCAAGTTTGTTGGCGAGGGGAAGAAGAGTGGGAAAACATTAATAACCGACTACCCTTAAAAAGGAATAGTCAGGTTTCTTGTGAAAAAGATGCTCATAAGTAGAAGCATGAGCAAGTAAAGGTGTAGGTCATCGGTTGATAATATAGGTGGTGGCGTAGGTAGCATCAGCCCAAATTGCCTTGCCAACCTTGGTTCAACGAGGAAGGTGCGAACAATCTCAATGGTTTGACGATGCTTACGCTCAGCAACACCATTTTGTTCAGGTGGTATGAGGGTAAGATTTGTGAAAAAGAATCTCACAAGATAAAAAAAAAGTGAGTTTAAAGGATCATTGTCAAATTTCTGTCCTCCATTGCTTTGAAAAATTTTAATTTTCTGATCAAATAAATTTTCAACCATCTTTTGCAAAGCACAAAAAATATTATACAATTCAGATTTTTGTTTCATAGGGCATATCCAAGTGAAATGAGTGCAGTCATCAAAAAAACACGCATAATATCGAAAGCTAAGATTACGCAAAACAGGTGACTGCCAAAGATCTGAATGTATTAAATGTAATGGTGTACTGTAGCAATGCTCCACATCAGAAAAAGGTAAACAGTGGGCTTTATCTAAATTATAGGAAGCACACTTAATGCAAAATTTGGACTGAGGTTTGATTAAATTTTTAAATTTTAAGATCTAGAATTCAAGACCCGCAATGACCCAGATGGTGATGCCAAGTGTGCAGGGAGCTTGTAAGGTAGCGAAGGCTTGGCTGGAAAATGAAAGGATAGTGTAGACACCATGATCACTGACACCCTCCAGTATAGTTGTCCCTGTCATGTTTGTCCTTGATATGCACAAATAAATCATCAAAGTTAACAGTGCAATTATTATCATAGCATAACTATCATAGCATAACTGGTGAATAGATAATAAATTGTACTGCAGATTGGGGACATGAAGGGCATTGTTTAAGAGCAAAGGCGTGGCAGAAGTTTTTAAATGAGCTTAACTAACATGTAAAATGGGCAAGGTAGCTCCATTACCGACAACAACAGTCGTAGTGCCCTGATAAGGAGTTTTAGAGGTTAAGATGCCTTCAGAGGGTGTCATGTGGCTCGAGGCAGCAGAGTCTGGATACCATAGGGCATCATTAGCCTCGTCCGACTGAAGAGAGATATTGGCAGCAGGTGAAGACGTGGACTAGGCTAAAGCATTAACATAGCTGGAGCAGAAAGCAGCAATGTGACCTGGGGCAAAGCAAATTTGACAGACAACTAGAGATGGGTGAAAACATTATCATCAATGGGGGCGAAATTGGAGTTAGTGGAAGTAATTGTAGCTAGAGCAGTATAATCAGTATCGTTACAATAAGAAGCAGATATCCATGGACTGGTAACTGATCTTGAAGGTGGGCTAGTGTTGGCATTTTGCGGTGTAGAGGAGAACTGTCCGTGGCCGCCCCGCTTGATTGCCATGACCATGGTGACCACCTCTTGGTCCGTAGCCGCGACCGCCACGATTTGAATTGTTACTTCCCGCACCAATTATTGTTAGTGGTAATGGTGGAGGACAAGGTTGTGTTGGTGGCTAGAGTTGGAAAAAGCTGACCCGACATGATTATTAACCCGAACCCAACACGAAGTTAAGTGGGTTTGGATATGAAGTTTGAGCCCGTTTAGTTAAATGGGTTGACACGGTAAACCTGTTTAATTAATTGGGTTAGGTTCAGGTTGAGAATATCGACACAAAAAATTACCTATTTAACCCGTTTAATTAAACTGGTTAATTAGGTCAACCCGTTTACTGTTTATTTACCATTTACCTTATATCGCTTACATTTTCTGTGGGAATTAGGCTTTGTGGTCTCTTTTATGGACATGTTAGTTGTTGACTTGCTGGTTATGTTATTAAGAATTTCAGACAATTTGACTTTATTTGCTGTCGTTTAAGACTTGACTTGGACATGGTTTGTAACTTAAGTAGTTAGTTCTTATGTGAATGTTCTAGACTATAAAGTTATGTTGCTGCTGACCTTTTCCGGAATAGGCTCTGAATATGTTGGAGCCCATAAATTAGTTGCTATTTTAGTGTACTTTTAAAAGCAGTTATGCCTTAAGAAGTTGGGAAATATGTAATTTCTTTGGTAAATTACCGTTGGGTTGAAATTTGTGTTGCAATTAAATGGATTGGTGGATAAATGTGTAACTCGAACATAACCCGTTTTACTCGTTAATGTAAATGGGTTAGGTTCAAGTCAACCCATTTCAATGTTCAGCGGTTTGGGTTGGACTTTTTCAACCCGTTTATTAAACATGTCGGGTTCAGGTTTGGGAGTTTTTAACCTGTTTAATTTCAACACGAACACGAACCGATCCGACACGACACATTACTCAGCTTTATTGGTGACCAAAGCTTGATGCGTAATCAGGTTAGTAGCATGTTCTTTTAGCAGGATCGGAAGACACGTTGCTCATATAATAACAATTTATCACATAAATCATGAAAAGTGAGATTGCCACCAAAATACTCAACTGCGGTAACTAAGCTCTCATAATCACGATCTACATCAAACAGGGTAAATTAAACTAATTCCTGATCAAATAAAGGATTATTAATTGCAGCAAGAGAGTCAGCAATAACCTTGATGGATAAAAGGTAGGATTTCATAGCTTAAGACTTGTCCTTGCGAGTAGTGGTGAGACTTCGCTTGAGTTCAAGACAGCGAGCCATGCTAGCAGTCATGAATCGTTGAAGTAAACGATCCCAAATCTGATAGGAGTGAAGAAGGTCACAAACCTCGACAAGGACATCATGAGAGATGGTGGCAAGTAACCAGGAGCAAATTTGTTGATCAACTCGCATCCAATAATAAAAATTGGTGTTCAGTGCTGGGTTCGGCAGAGGCATCATATGTCATGGGATTTGGTAGAGTGATGGAACCATCGACGAAGCCACATAAACCATGAGACATAAAATGAGAGCTAGAGGTGAACTGAGCCTTCCAGTTTAGAAAGTCTTTGGGTTTGATTAGGGCTTGATTCACCACATTCGTGATGTTTAAAGAGGGCACAACTGGGTATGGGTTCAGGGGGTAATGGGTAGTCGGATTTAGGTTAAAAGATTGAAAATTAGAGAGGAGATGTTCAAGGCTTGGGCTGGGCAGTGGCTGGTTCATGTTGTGGCTAGCAGCTGGAGGAGCCGACTTCGAAGATACTGCCCACGAAGAGCGGACGTGTCGACAAAGGTGGCGGGTTCGGATGGGTGCCGCAGAAAATTAGGAGGGAATGAAGGTGGTGCAGTTGTGGTTGCCGAGTAAAGGGAGGCTAGGGACGGCATAATCATGGTGGTGGCAGGGAGAGACGGGAACAGCGTGACTGGGGGGCTGTGGGTGGTGCGGGTATTGATGTGAGTTATGGATTCCTTATCAAAGGGTTAGGACTGGTAGGTATAGTGGTGGTTACTGAGTGGGTGGGGTTCACAGGTTGTTGCAAGTCAGCGGAGCAGACCAATGGGTCCTCAAGGCTGAATGAGGAGCAGAGTGGTTGCATTTTGAATTCCAGTGCTGTGTGATGGTGGTTTGCGATGCGGTTTGGGTGAGCTTTTGGTGTGGCACACAAGCAAGCGGGCGAACAACGTGTCAGTTTCAGAGTGGCTCTGATACCATGTAACACGAATAGAATTATATTGTGTATTCGTGACTCACCAAGTGGGAATCCCCTGGTTCCATATATATATTACAAGGATTACATAGATACAATAATTACCCTAGCAGTCATACAATTATTATAGAATCCTCTGTCAGATGTAACAAATTCCAATACGTTAAAATTGGATTCCCTTATGCACGTACAACTTGGAACTTATTCTGCAAGGATGATGACTGTAGAAATTTACTAGCAACGACAGTTCAAAGGCTACGTGCATAATTTGAGTAACCACTCCTCTGCATCCAACAATCTTATGGAATTATTAAGAATGCTCAAAGGCCTTACAAGTGAAACTTGTTTCAACTTTCAAATACACGACACCTAGTGGCAGTCCCATGATAGTTTTCCTTGTCAAATGATACTTACCTTAGTCGAATTTAATTGCTTTCCTTGCAGCAAATTATTTACTTTTCTTGCCCATTAGCATTGCCACATCACCCTTCCTAAACTGTGGCTTTGCTTTCGTATACAACCCTCCATTGTACTGAGTTGTGTGAATCAGAGAATATATTACATTTCTTCTTTAATTCCTTTCCTCCAAAAGATTCACAAACCGTCACGGTATTAGAGTGGGTGCATCAATAGCGCCTCGTTTTCTTTATTTTTTGGTGAAACTTGCTTCATGTTGTCTGTCGTTTTCTCCTCGGTCCAGTTGCTGTGATTGAGGTTCTTCATTCTCTCACTGGATTTTTGTTCCCCTTCTTCTTCAAATTTGAGTCCAGTTAAGGAGAATTGGGTCTACTCTATTTCGTCCTATTTCTGGTTTGTGCCTTTGCCCTCCATCAAAATTCTACTACCTCAGTTTTGGCTCAATGGATTTTGTCAGATCTGTGTTTCCATTTGCCGTATTGTTCTTTTTGGTAAAATTAAGTTAATTTAATTCAATTTTAGTATTCCTTGTTGGACTTTGTCCTTTTTGCATTTGGATCATTCAATTTTGGTATTCCTTGGCTGCGATTTGGATTGGCATTGCAATTTTCAAAACCCCTCTTCGTCTACACCTGATGACGGCTACGAATTCAAATGACTCCCCCAACTCAAGTTAAACCCCCAACTCAAATGACATTTCACTTAGTTCTATAAGTACTGATTATAGCCATCCGCTTTACCTGCATCCACCTGATCATCCAGGGATGGTTCTTGTTTCTACTCGATTTAATGGGTGTGGGTTTCGTTTATGGAAGACAGGCATGTTGATAGCCTTATCTGCTAAAAATAAAATTGGATTTATTGATAAAAGTTTCCCTAAGCCTGCTTCCAATTTAGGCTTACTAAGACAATGGGAGCGTTACTATGACATGGTGATGTCATGGATATTAAATTCTTTGGAAAAGGATATCGCGGACAGTGTCTTGTATACTTTAAATACAGCGGGCATCTGGATAGAGCTGAAGGAACGTTTCAGTCAGACTAATGGGGCTCAGCTTTTTCAGATTCAAAAGGATTTGACTTATGTCTCTCAAGGATCTAGCAGTATGTCAAAATAATACACTATACTCAAAAGGCTATGAGATGGATTAAGAAGCATTAGAATCCTTCCTTCTTGCACATGCAAGATGTCGGAAACTTGGCAGAAATTTAAACAAGAACAAAGACTTACACAATTTCTTATGGGGCTGAACAAGGCCTACACTAATATCTGTGGAAACATTCTTATGATGTAACCCTTGCCTATGATGGCTTAAGCTTATTCTCTTCTCATCTAGGAAGGGAAGCAATGAGAGATTTAAGCTACTGCACATTTTTTGCATGACTCAGCAGCTTTAAATGTTGGGGTGAACAAGTCTGCAGAACAAAAGGGGAAAAATGAGATGAAAAAATCATCTATTTTTTGTGACTACTGCAAGAAGGCCAACAAGTATAAGTGTTATAGATTAATTGGGTTTCCCCTGAATTTCAAATTCACTAAATCCAAGAGAATGGCAGCGACTGTGGTTTCTGCTGACAATACTGAAACTGGCAGTGGCTCCTCATTAGCTATTCCAAAAAAAAGTTGGGTATCAAGGAAATTCTTCCTTTCAAGATCCTGACATACCGGGTCTTTCTCATGAGCAGGATGTTCAATTGGTACATCTACTTAACTCCACTAAAATCAATGGAAACAAGGGTGAAGATCAATCCTTTTCTGGTTCAGTGACCTTCGCAGGTACTTTTGCTTGCTTGTCTTCTGTCATGACTAATTCTGACAACTGTCCTTCATGTCAATTGAACTCCAAACCTTGGATGATAGACTCTGGAGCCTCAGATCACATGATTTTTGATGCCAAGTTATTGTCCGACATTTAGTCTCTTCCTCATGATTTCACTATCACTTTGCGTACTGGATAAACTGTAACTGTCTCTCTTTATGGAACTCTTGTTGTCAACTCTGAGTTTGTCCTCAAACATGTCCTTTTGGTAACAAGCTTCCAATACGATCTGATTTCAGTGAACAACTTATGTCAGGAGCATAATTGCGCTCTTACTTTCACTCCTATAACCTGTTATATGCAGGCCCCTCTAATGAACAAGTGTCTGGTTCTTGGAAATGTCGAGAGAGGCCCTTATTTGCTCCTTCAACCTTGTCAGCATGTTAGTACAGGTCATGCCGGTGGAAAATCACTTTTTAACTTGGTCAACTCCGTGAATAAAGAAGTTTTGTCTTACATCAATAACTGTAATGAAAGTCGCATGTCTCCAAATTTATGACATCAAAGAGTTAGCCATTTGCCTTTGTATAAGCTTAAAGACTCATCTTTTTCTCCTAAAATCAATAAAGTACATGATTTGAACTGCTGTGTTTGTTCTCAAGCGAGACAAAGCAGGCTGCCTTTGTCTTCTATTACTATCTCTAAATCTCAAGTCTTTGATTTAGAGCTTGTTCTTTTCGTTTGTCTTTTTCAATTTACCAACTTCAACCCACTTTAATAAAAAATATTAACTTCAATTAATTTCAACCCACCTCAACCCACTTCAACCCACTTCAACCTACCTCCTTCAAAATTTTATTCTCACTATTTTAACCAATATACAAAATATACCAACTTCAACCCATTTCAATTCACTTCAACCCACTTCAATCCACTTCACCAACTTCAACCAACTTCAACCTACCTCAACCAATTTCACCTTTTTACCAATCCCAATTTACCAACAAAAAGAACAAGCCCTTATTGCATGCTAATTTATGGGGACCTTAATGATCACACCAATGATGGGCACAGGTATTTCTTCAGTCTTGGAGATGACTACAGTTGCTGTACTTGGACATACCTTCTTAGTTCCAAGAGTAATGCATTTTCACTCATCAAGGCATTTTTTTAATATGGTCTGAGACACAATTCAATATTCGTATTAAGGTTTTTAGGACGGATAATCCCTTAGAGCTGGGATTTACTACAGAGCCTGTTGCTTTCTTTGACCAAAGAGGGGTCATTCACCAAACTATTTGTATCGAGACATCATAACAAAATGGTGTCATTGAACGAAAACACAAGCATCTTTTGAGGACTTCCAGGGCTCTACTTTTTCAATCGAAATTCCCACTCAATTTTGGGGTGATTGTGTGCTTATTGCCACACATTTAATCAATAATTCCCTACCAAATTATTTCAGCGGTAGACCCCTTATAAACGGTTGTTTGGTAAGCCTCCCTCTTATGACTACCTCAGGACATTTGGATGCTTATGCCATGTTTCTACCCTAAAAAGACAAAGGGACAAGTTCCAACCTAGGGCATTCCCTACTATTTTCCTTGGTTATCCATTTGGAAAGAAAGGGTACAAAGTGTTTAATCTACATACTTGTCAAATTCAAGTATCCAGAGATGATGTTTTCCATGAAAATGTCTTCCCCGATACTTTACTACCATCTTCATTATCTCCCACTCCCGTAAACATTGCAGACTCTTTCGACATCTTCACCACTACCCAATCTTCAACTTCATCTCGATCGTAAACAAGGAATACGCATGAGTTTCATATAACGAATTCAGTGGGCACTAATTCTTCTTTCTCTTCTCCTCTAGGCTCCACTTGATGTAGGCTATGTCTCCAAAACATTTCAAACCTACAAGCTCTCAGTAGCAGCTTGTCGAAGGTCATCTAGGTCACATCATCTACCTACCTTGAGGATCATGTTTGCAATTTTGTACAAGGTGCTACACCATGTGCTGCCCCTGCATTTAATAGTCCTTCCAATGATCCTTGCCACCCTAAGTGCATCTCGCTTGCTGCTCTTTCTCATAACAATGAACAGTTGGTCAAAGCTCTTTCTCAGAATTGTGAACCTAGCTCCTTTGCTGAAGCCTCATTAGATCCAGGTCGGCAAGAAGCTATGAATATAGAACTTGCTGCCATTGCAGCTAATGACACTTGGGACTATATTGAGCTTCCTCCCGGTAGGAGAGCCATCCCTTGTAAGTGGGTCTATAAGGTAAAACATCATTCAGATGGGACCATTGAAAGGCTAAAAGCTCAGTTAGTTATTTGTGGTAATACACAAAAAAGGGGATTGATTATTATGACCATTTTCTGCTGTGGTTAAGATGACTACTCTATGGAGTATTATGGCGATAGCTATGAAAAAGGGATGGAAAATGTTTCAGTTGGATGTAAATAATGCATTATTTTCATGAGAAAATTTATATGAAGGTTCCACCGGGGTTACCATCCCTTCTGACTTTACACACGATTAAGAATGTAAACTGCCGTGAGCAACGCATCCCCCCAAAACCTAATTGGAGGTTGCCATGTGCCATCATTGATCTAACCATGTCAAGCAATGTTCGATTCCTTCACTCTACAACACGATTTTGCTGTGGAGTGCCAAGAATTGTAAGTTGTCTTCGTTTACCCTTTTCCTCACAACACTCTTTGAACATGTGTTGGAGGTATTCAAGACCACGATCAGTTGGAAGAGTCATAACTCTCCGTTCTAAATGGTCTCTACCTCGGCTACAAATCGTTTGAACGCATCAAGTGCCTCGTAGCGATGCGATAATACGTACACATACCCATATTTTGAATAATCATCTATGAAAGTGAGGAAATAGAAAGCCCCATAACATGCTTTCACATTCATGGGTCCACAAATATTAGAGTGAATGAGCTCTAAAGGGCTTGACGCTCATGAAGACTTACCAAAAGGCCTCGCGATGACCACAAGCCTTATGTAGGTTATTAACGGGTCGAACTGCTCTGATCTGTTGACATACTTTAGATGGTCGGCTCATGACTGACTGACCCTTTATTAATATTTTAATGTACAGGTCAATCCATCGAAATGTGACTCATTGTCCACTCGTATATTGCGTTCATATATCATATTAAAAAGTTTGAATATTTTTTATATTATTTTAAGAAGTTACAATTACAATGTTTGTTCATTAAATGCAGACAATTTTAAGTAATAAATATGTTGAGATTTTGATTTTGGCAAAAACAGAAATAATTCACCCATTGGATTGTCACGAAACACGTAAAATCAAAATATGCACGCCTGTATTTTATCTGAACCCGAAATATACCCAACCTGTATTTTATCTAAACTCAAATACGCCCGATCCGTATTTAACTTGCCCGCCCGAATTGAGAGGTCTAGTTTCAAGTATGTATTTTTTTGCTTATTCCACCCGTTTATTTATTTATTTATTTTGGGTTCGTTGGGTGGCTAGACTCCAAAGTCAATCGTCCGTGGTCCAGAATAGGAGGTAGATGGTCACAAACATATTCATTGAGTCAGTTAGGGTTTAGAGGGTATAGAGAGTCCAGATCTAAGTCACACAAATAGAATTTCGGGTTTAGGGGTCAGGTTGATTTCGGCTTAAAACAGCGATTTTTTTTTCCTTTCGTTGCAAATAATTGCCTTGGCAAATAAGCATAAAATCATATTCGATTAGCACATAGAATATCATTATAATCTTAGCATAATTTCGCATGGCATACATGTTCTAGTAGAAAAAAATAACATATTTCCATCGATTCATTGCCTGGTATCACACATATTATGCTCACATGAATCTAATGGGGTAAGCATCAAACAGATAAGACTCTGATACCACTGTCGGAATATTAGGACTCACCTCGAAGCGGAAGCTATGCCTGGGTCTCGACTATTGATTGCTACTCACGAATTAGGTGGCTATTAGGGTCACCAGTGAGGTCCACACTCCAAACCCAACTCTCAAAGATGGCTAGATTAGTGTGAGGGAGAGGGTAGAGTAGATTTGATCTAGGGAATATTTGCTTCTAAGTTGTGTATCTTCCCTGATCTGATCATCCCCTTTTATAGTAGCAAAAAACTTGCAATGGAATCATGAAATTGAATTAGCTGATTAATACTGAATTAATCACCTTGCCACTTTCAAATCAATAGTGTAATTATGGTGTAATTATTATGGGATTAATTGACCTTTACTCTTTAGTCAACAATTAGGAAACATATTGTTGGTTTCTGGTTCATGCCAACCTCATTATATGTAGACTTTTGACAAATTAATCTTCAACACGAATAATGTAAAAAATTCCTATGGTTATAACATGCATGTCAGAGAAAACGAGAAGAGAAGTGGCACAAGGAAGTGTGCAAGTCTTTTTCGAATGCTTATTCACACAACATGCCGCACTTGATGAGACTTTGCATTTGATTTATTATGAGGATAAGCACATGCTGGATCCCTAGCTCTAAGGGCAATAAGATAATATCTTGTTCGATTTTAGCCTTCGGGGGAGCTAGGAGATACCAACAGTTAATTTGATGTTTATTTGATGTTACAAGGGAAACTGCGAATTCACATATACTCTAATTAAGTAGGGGGAAATTGAAAGTAGTAAATGAATTGGTAGTAATGGGCTCTTAAATAAATAAGCCTAAGTAATGGAATAATCCATGCGAGTTTCCTGAGCTTAGAGTGTGAAGCATTGAATTACGCCTCTTGCATATGCGCATAGGTGGCCAGGGGCACAGGCTGTATGTAAAGAAAGGAAGCTTTGTGTTTTGAATTTTAGGGCTATAGAATTCTTGCCCCTTCTTCTCTCCTTTTACACGGCCACAAGGCCCTTGAATTTATACATGCTATTTGCTTGCTTGCACGCCAAGTAGAATCAAAATCCTAGCAATACAAGGAAACTTGCCTATTCCAAATCTACTTACAATCAATTTTGTTTCCTAATACAATTTGTCTCCTAATACTGCCCCTCAAGTTGGAGCTGACAAGCTAGTCAGACCCAACTTGCTTTGCAAATACTGAAACTGCCGCTTGCCAAGCGCTTTGGTGAAGATGTCTGCAGGTTGATCTTTTGTTCCAACATGTGATAGCTTAAGAATTCCAGCGACCACCTTTTCCCTGACAAAGTGACAATCAGGCTCAATATGTGTCGTATGCTCATGAAACACTGGATTTTTGGCTATATGTAGAGCAGCTTGACTGTCGCAAAACAACTGCATGGGCTGATGCAAGAAAACGCCTAAGGAGGCCAATAAGCTGCGTAGCCAAACCAATTCACTAGTAGCAACTGTCATAGATCTGTATTCAGCTTCAACAGAAGACCGAGAAACAGTGGCTTGCTTCTTGGTTTTCCAAGAAATAGGGGACTCACCTAGTTGCACAAAGTACCCTATTAATGATCTGCGAGATACTGAGCACGCCCCCCAATCTGAATCACAGAACCCAAATAGCTTCATCTCAGAACTTGCCTTGAGAAGGATGCCAAATCCAGCAGTTCCTTTCAAATAGCGGAGCACACGTCGAGCAGCTTCCATGTGCTCTTCTCGGGGAGTCTGCATGAACTGTGATAAGATGTGTACTGCATAGACAAGATCAGGGCGTGTAATGGTGAGGTAAATTAAACGACCAATCAAACGTCGATACTTCGCAACATCTTTCAAGGGATCCCCATCAGTTAAAGCAAGCTTATGATTTTCTTTGATGGGAAAATCGGCAGGCTTTGCTCCTAGAAGACCACACTCTTGTACTATCTCAAGTGCATACTTACGCTGGCACAAGAACAGGCCTTGTGGTCCTCGAGCTACCTCAATACCCAAAAAATATTTTAGAGGACCCAAGCCCTTAATGCTGAAACATGCATGTAGGTAATTTTTGAATGCCTCACATGCCTGAGTATTGTTTCCGGCCAATACAATATCGTCGACGTACACTAACAAGGCCATAAAAATTTCCCCTTTACGATAAATAAACAAGGAATAATCGGCATAAGAGCGAACAAAACCGTACTCACAGAGTGTAGAGGATAGCTTGGCGAACCATTGTCTGGGGGCTTGACGAAGACCATAAAGGGATTTCCTCAATTTGCAAACCTTGTTAGGATGACTAGATTTAAAACCGGGTGGCATACGCATATATACTTCTTCATCAAGATCACCATGGAGGAAGGCGTTGACATCCAACTGATGTAAGTCCCAACCTTTAGCCACAACCACTGCCAGGAAACAACGTACAGTAGTCATTTTTGCCACTGGGGCAAAAGTTTCGGTGTAATCAAATCCTTTAACTTGATGATCTCCTCGTATGGCCAAGCGCGCTTTATAGCGTTGAAGTGAACCATCTGAGTTATACCTTACACGATACACCCATTTGCAGCGAATGGGCTTCTTACCCAGTGGTAGAGCAACTACTACCCATGTCTGATTCTCTTCTAATGCTTTGATTTCTTCTGCCATTGCTTGTCGCCACTGAGGTTCTTTTACAGCTTCTGAATAATACCTGGGCTCAGCTACCTTCATAAGTGCAGCTAAATATTTTTGGTGAGAGATAGAAAAATTTGCACTTGTGACATAACGAGTTATAGGATAGCGCGTACCTGAGGACCCTTTTTGTAGTGGTGGAGCAGGCGAGAGGGGTTCTTCTATTCGGGCACCATAACACACAAAATCATTCAAGTGGGCTGGCGTTTTTATGGGCCTGTCACCACGCCTCACGGACTGGGCCGGTATTGGCCCAATTTCGCTGTCACTGGCCCCTGGGCAAGTCGGGTTCTGGGCCTGACGTTCTGGACTTGCAGCGTGTGTTGGACTCGGCCCGCCTAGTTGCTCCCCCTGGCCTGGCGAACAGATCAAGCCCTCGGCCTGCTGATCTGGGATGGCAGGAACTGGTGAATCCAGTTCATCTGGTTCCAGCAGCAGGTCGGGCCCATTATTTGAACTTCCCCTTGCGTTGGACTGGGCTGGGGAGTCAAGTTCACAACCCAATGTGCCGAACTCCTCATCATCACCAAACAGCAGACCTCTTATCATGCTGTGAACCCGGCATGGTTGCCTTGTCGTATTGGCTGAAAGGAAACACCTCCTCATAAAATACAACGTCTCTACTAACAAATATCTCATGAGTTTCGAGATCGTAGACTTTCCATCCTTTTTGCCCATAAGGATACCCCAAAAAAATACCTTTCCTACTACGTGTCACAAACTTGTCTTTAGGTTTTGGGCAATTTTTAGCAAAACACAAACACCCAAATACTCGAAGGTGATCATAAGATGGTTGTTGATGATAGAGAACCTCATGTGGACTTTTGCGTTCCAAGACTTTATTGGGTGTCCTATTTATCAAATGGGTTGCTGTTAAAACACATTCACCCCAGAATCTTAAAGGTAACCCGGCCTGAAACCGCAATGCCCTAGCCACATTTAGAATATGCCTATGCTTGCGTTCCGCCCTCCCGTTTTGTTGAGGAGTCTCTACACAACTGGTTTGATGAATAATTCCATTGTTAAGATAGAATTCTTTCATTGGTCCGGATTTAAATTCAAGCCCATTGTCACTCCTTATTATCTTTACACTTTTTCCAAATTGTTTTTGTGCCATAGCCACAAAACCCTTTAACAACTTAGCTACCTTGCTCTTTCCTTTCATTAGGTACACCCAAGTGGCTCTACTAGTGTCATCCACAATAGTAAGAAAATAAGATGCACCGCATGAGGTTTTTACTCTATAAGGTCCCCAAATGTCACAGTGAATAAGCTCAAATAATTCACCAGCTTTATTGTCACTCGTAATGAATCGACTTCTAGTTTGCTTAGCCTTAAAGCATACATCACAAATATCTTTATTACCTCCACAAATTCCTAAACTTTTAAAGAAACCCGACATGACTTCATGAGAGGGATGCCCAAAGCGGTGGTGCCACAAGTGTTTTGTGCTTACTGCATTCACTTGGCTTTTCGCTTGTGGTGTCGCCGAATAGTAGTATACCCCATCTCGTTGCTCACCCACTCCAATCGGAGTCCTCAAAGTGCGGTCCTGTAACACACAAGATTTATCAGAGAATGTCACAGTGCATTTCAAATCTCTACATAATTTAGCCACTGATAAAAGGTTACAGTTGAGTTCGGGAACATATAAAACGTCTTGTAAAGCGTCTCCCTTTCTAAAGTCACCGTTCCCTTCTTTTTGGCCAAAGTGTGGGTGCTGTTTGGAAGAGAGATGGGTATGGGTCGAATGGTTGTTACTGCATTAAGTGTTTCCAGCTTACAAGTCATGTGAGACGAGGCTCCGCTATCAATTAACCATGGTACATTACCTGATAACTTTTCATAGCCACCCTTTGGAACGTCAATGAGGCTTAAAAGCCTCTGTACCTGCTCCGGGGACAGACTCGGGATTACAACCTGTGAGGTTTCTGGAGCTGCTGTCGCCACTGCTGGGTCTCGGACAAGCGCTGCTGCTGCTTCATGTTGGACAGCCGCGTTGGCCGTTTCCCAGCCTGCACCACGCCTGCGTCCGCTTCTTCCGCGGGCACCTCTTTCGCTTCGGCCACCTCTTCCACGACCCTGGGTTCCCCAGCTTGATGGATAGCCAATAATCTTGTAACAACTTGCCTCTTCATGCCCGTAGCGTCCACAGTGTCTGTAAGCATTCTTCTCGCCTCCACCCGTTTTACCTTTCATGGCAAAGGCCATGGAACTTTCGGGATGGTGCTCTCTTCCTTGCATCAGTTGCTTGTGATTTTCCTCTTGTTGGATCATGTCAAAGATTTTGTCTAACGGTGGTAGAGGATCAAGGCTAGAACTTGGCTTCGTACATTAGCATACGTTTCGTCATCAAGTCCCATAAGGAATTGGTGAGCTTGCTCTTATTCTATCATCTTTACTACTTGGGCTCCAATGTCACACTCACATTTTCCACGTGTACATCGTGGAATTTTCACATAATTGTTCAATTCGGTCCACATACCCATCTATCTAGAGTAAAAGTCAACAACTTCACGACCTCCTTGCTTGCCCGCTGCAATATCCGTTTTTAATTGATGGATTTTTGGTGTGTTAGGTATAGCATATCGTTTACGCAGGTTTTCCCACATCACCGTAGCTGACCCTACGTATGCTACACTTGTCTGTAATTTTGGATCAATCACATTGATAATCCAAGAACATATCATAGAGTTCACCATCTCCCATGCGTTTTGCTCGGCTGAATCTTCACTTACTTTCAATTCTGGTTTCTTAATGGTTCCATCGGTGAAACCTAATTTATTTTTTGATCTCAAAGCGGTTCTTACGGCTCGTTGCCATAAGTCATAATTTTTGCCATTGAAGATAATGGAAGTAATCGCCACCCCAGGCCCTTCTGACGGATGAAGGTAATAGGGTGAGTTAGGTTCGATCATCTTTTTGCTCATGGCTTTGATACCATAAAGAAAGGAAGCTTTGTGCTTTGAATTTTAGGGCTATAGAATTCTTGCCCCTTCTTCTCTCCTTTTACACGGCCACAAGGCCCTTGAATTTATACATGCTATTTGCTTGCTTGCACGCCAAGTAGAATCAAAATCCTAGCAATACAAGGAAACTTGCCTATTCCAAATCTACTTACAATCAATTTTGTTTCCTAGTACAATTTGTCTCCTAATAGTATGGTCCACTGGTGCGTTTTGCTGGTCCATTTTTCATCACATGGCATCACTTGGCTGATGAGCATGCGCACGTTAGGAGTTACTTGGTGCATAACATCATGTATTTTTTCCTGAAAACAAAGTTTTCTTTATGTGTGTGAACTGCGCAAAATAATTTTATGGTTAACTCAACAGGTTCTTTGTGGGTCTAGTTTAGTGAGAGTTAGTCCAGTTGGATAATTATGCACCCCCTCATCCCGCCCACAAAGCCATTGGACCAACCTTGTATTTGGGCCTGTTGGATGGGCATACTTACCATTATAAAAAAAAGTAATTTTTTTTTTTTTTTGTGCGGGGAAAATATTCTGCTGTTTTCAGTTTTAATAAGATCTTTGAACGTTAGTACTATAAACTTACAGAATAATGGATAAAGCTAATACAAAATTTTATACTGGCTGCAAGCTTAAAGAATAATCGATAAAACTAATATAAAATTTTATATCAGCTACAGGTTGTCCTAACTTTGACCTCATTTACTTTTGATATAGCACCATCAAGTTATGTGGTGGTTGACTCGGGGGTGATGTGGACGACCTTTTTTTTTTTAAAAAAAAAAAATACATGGATGGCAGATTTAAGGAATTTGATTGACTTTTAGGTCATATGTATGCCTGAAAAACAAAAATGTGAAAGCCAAGATCATTTGAATCTGTTGTCCTGATCATGACTTGGCTAAAGACTTGCCTCAATGCCATTGTCATCCTATTTGAATATAGAATTTTTTCATTAAAAAAAAGACATAAGGAAGCAATAATCTAGTTCCCTTGCTAAAGACTTGCATGATTATTAGGCAAAATTTTTAAATCATAAATGAATTTAACAAAAATAATTTTATTTTGGGAAATTATCAAACTTCCTATAGGACAAATGGTCTCATATTGGCGAACAATTAAATGCTTTTAATTTTTTGTCCGACAATTTGTATAACTTGGTTTGACTTATACATGTTTGTTTACATTTGTAATGCAGTGGCTCTTGGATCATCCCAAATTCTTAAGAAATCCATTATATATTACAGGTGACTCATACACAGGTAAGATTGTCCCAATCGTTGTCCAAGACATAATCAAAGGTAATCCATTTGCCACATGCATTACGACATTAATGTTTAATGAAAATGACAACCATTATTGTTGGAGTCATAAATACCAACATGCATTACGACATTAATGTTTAATAAAAATGACAACCATTATTGTTGGAGTTATAAAAGTCGAAAAAACGTCAATACATATATATATATATATATATATATATATATATATATGTGTGTGTGTGTGTATATAATATACACACACACACATGTACATATAACATACATACATACATATCTATATATATTACACACACACCACCACACATACACAGACATATATATATTAACACACACACACATACACAGACATACATATATATATATATATATATATACACACACACGCACAGCACAAACACTATACATATATATATATCTATAATATTATATATGTATATATATATATATATATATATATATATGGGGACGATTTTGGGAGGATAAGGCCTTGTGTAGGATGAGTCGGATGAGGTGATCAATACTAATCAGTAACTATTGTATTAGTGATCGTTAGCATTACCTTGGTGATCAGCATATCTTGAACAAATTTTTAAAGGTTGCCATAAAAATATGTTAATCACTAAGGTAATACAAAGGATCATGGAAACAATAGCTACTGATCACTAATAGGATGAGGTGATCACTAGTGATCAGTAGCTATTATGTTAGTGACCGTTAGTATTACCTTTGTGATCAACATATCTTGAATAAATTCTCAAAGGTTGCCTTAAAGGTATGTTAATCACCAAGGTAATACTAACGATCATTGAAGCAATAGCTACTGATCACTACTGATTATCTCATCTTACTCATCCTGCACAAAACCTCATTCTAGAGGGGTCATCCCCCC
>JAKOGI010004219.1:0-31047 GCA_029747015.1 Carnegiea gigantea
CAAATATATATATAGAAATGTATATGTGTATATATTCGAATAGTTTGTATCTAACTTCACTACACAATTAACTACTTCATATATTTTTGCTCTCCAACCAGAGGAATTCAAGATTACATTAGTAAGTGACATAAAATTTGAACATTCTAGGCTACATATTCTAAATATCATGCTGTAAAAGTCATTTTTGCCTTAATCCAAAATTCAAAAATGGACTACTCTAAATTTAACGTGACGTAGAGACCAAACCAAAATGAACTCACTTCAATGATTAAAAGCAGTTACATTACCTGCTACCATAAACATGCTATCTACATTATTTGCATTGATCAATTTACCTTTACCATATAGTCTACATTTATATACGTGCGCGCGGACACACACCCCCTCCCCTACATATATATGCACACACACATGCATGCATATATATATATATATATATATTATATATATATATATATATATAATATATATATATATTAATATATATATATATATATATATAAGATTATATAGGTTCTAATATATATATATAATATATATTATGGTATAATCCATATATATATCCGTAATATGCATATCTATGTATATTATATAATATGTAGAGACATATATATATATATATGTATGCATATTAATATATATATACATATATATATATATGTATATATGGGATTATACATTCATGATATATATATTTATATATATATGTTTATATATATACATCTATAATATATATATATATATATATATATATATATATTATATTATATATATATGTCCATATTATGTATATGTGTTGTGTATATAATATAATATATATATATATATATATATAGATATATATATATATATATATATGCATACATATACATATTTATATATATATATATGTATATGTATATACGTATGTATGTATGTATTTATGTATATATGTCTGTGGACCAGGCGAAACTGACACGAGACCCGAACCTTGGACCGAGAGACCCGAACCCATACCCGACCTGACTCCCGAATTAGGCTTGCCCGAAACCCGAGTTATGCTCACCTGAAACCTGAATGTATCCGAATCGAACATACCCCACCTGAAATTTTGCACAAAGTTGGTTTTTTTGGCATGACGAGCGTATTTGACTAAAAAGTGGTGGGCTATAATTCGACCCGCCCTGAACCATACCCAACCCAAATCGAAACGGCCTGAAATGTCACTTTACCCGAACTTGACCCGACCTGAACTTGAGTCGACTCGAATCAAATGACCCATTTGCCAAGTCTAAATGTAAGGGTTGTGCTGAAAACATTGCATGTTGCAATCATAATATAACATATTGAAAACGTAGGATGTGAAATATACAAAAATTGAAGACAAAACACGATCATCATATTAGGCCCGTGAAGCTGATTTTCTTTCACATTTAATATAATCTATTTCATACAAAAAAATAAATGAAAGATTTACCTATGCGTTTGCATGATTTCCTATGAGAATAATAGATCCGTCATCGTCATTTACAACAACGCCAAGACAACATCAACAAAAAAATGTTTGATTGAACACTAGGCGACGATTATTGTTCAAGCATCGGCATATTGAGCGAAATGATGTGGTAGCACACTGTTGTCGCTTGCTTGCGAGGGAGGCGCACCAAGTTAGGTCAACATTGATGCGTTTGCAACTAATGCAATCAACGCATCTTGAACACCACGCTGAGCAACAAATCCCATCTCAGCACGTAATGTCCACAACCTTGGTAATGTTGACCCTGTATTATGTAATATCATACCCTTACTTATGCAGTAATTGTAACCATATAATTAATACTTCTTCTAAATACACAAAATTTATTCCCAAAATTAGATCAATGAGCTGGTCATGATGAAAATCTCCAATCCAATAGAGCTCCTTTTATAAGACCTTCGCCCACAGAACACATGACAATCTCATCCTCCTTAACGGGTAATCTCCTAAAACTTTCCTACGTTTACATAACTCAACCAAGCATAAGTTACATACTCACCTTGCTAATACCATTGCAGGAGGGACACATCCTCATCTAAGACACTCATTCTCAAACCAATGGGACTTTGGGCTGTGAACGACTACATGTCCACATTGCACAACTATTATGTGGATAAAGGAGAGGGTTAGAAATAGTGGTATCACAGACCCGAGATTCAATTTGTATTGTCAAAGTGGACAAGTTAGTCTGCCCTTACTTCCACTATCACCTCCATTCCTTGAAACATTATTGTCAAGCCTAATATTTCCTTGACAATATTAGAATCTACAACTCCATGTTCTCATTCATTTCTATGAGGGGAAGGATTGACAACAGTGTCAATGATGGTAGAAGTCCGTATGTTTTGCGGATAAATGGTAGCAATCGCTATAAAATTGGATCCTTACTCCCCCGAACTGGATTACACTCAACGCTTGTGCAGTTGTACATCTACGACACTAGCGATGAACTGTCAAACCGAATGACTGAACTTAGGGCATCTAGTTGTTCTGGCATTAGATATGACATTATGCAAGGGTTGTAACAAATGTTGGATTCAGTTAATCCGTATGTTGCTATATTTAGAAGAGCTCGCGACAGCTTACGTGACCATGATGAGTTTTGTGATTTGCGAATTTGAATCATCCAGGTGAGAGAGGCCCGATAATATATTGGACCCACTACAGAAGAGGTCGTTGGACTATTGGTTAGTGATGGAACTGAGTACATCGATGAATGGAGTCCAGACATCCCAAGAATGACTAACTCCAGTACCTTAAGATCAACAGTTGCAATGAAGGAATTTTATGCATTTCGCATCCAAGATCAAGTTGGTGAATCTGTTGTTAAGAAGAGTAGTCTGCGGGGCCAACAATTCCACTTAGATGCATGGGCTACCATTGAGCAATATAGGCTTACATGGTTCTAAAACCATCAAGGTCATCTGCGGATAGAATTGCGCAGTGGCATTCAAGATGCACTTAACGCAGGTGCGTTAATGCATAATCAATAGGGCGAAGATATATTCTACCATCTTCTTTCACTAGACGGCTATGTTATATGATGCAACATTATCAAGATAAAGTTGCAATTTGCCGTGCACTGGGCCTCCTGATTTCTTTGTCACATTCAATAGTAATCCAAGCTGGTCTGAAATCACTAATGAGCTATTATTTGGTCAACGATTAGAGGACAGACTAGATCTAATAATTCGAGTTTTCAGAATTAAGTTACTGCAATTACCTAATGATTTTAAGACGAAAAAAATCTTTGGAATAATCATTGCTGGTGAGTTCCTGACACTATTATACACATTATTTTCCCTTAAAATATATTCAATGTAGTAATTATACCCACTGTATCTTTTACAAAAGTATATGGTGTTGAATTTCAGAAGCGCAGCCTTCCCTACGCTCATATTCTCTTAACAGTAGCACCGGAAGATAGCCCGTATACCAAAAGATGTTGATAGGCTAATTAGTGCTGAAATACCTAATTAGACTATGGACCCTCTACCATATGATACTGTCATAAGATTTATGATACATGACCCATGTGTATCATGTTCGGTTGACGGGAAATGCTCAAAATGTTATCCAAAAAGATTTTGTAATCAAACAATATTTTGATGAACATGGCTTCGCTCAATTTTACAGGCGACGCCTTCCCTAATGAGTGCTCATGAATAGTCGAGAGACTGATAATCAATGGGTCCCATACAATAGAGATCTATGCGTAAAATGTGATGCTCACATCAATGTTGAGCGCGTAGTTGTTCGTAGCGTGATCTAGTACATATATAAGTATGTATATAAGGGTCATAATCGTGCTACTATTATCATTGAAGGCAATATAACACATCGTCACAGTGAGCAACCTCGGCCACACAGAGAAAGGAATGAAATCCAGGAATATTTGGATTGTTGCAATGTATCTGTAGTTGAGTCATGTTGGCAGATTTTTGAGTTCAGCTTACAACATCAATGTCCTTCTATACAAAAACATCAATACCACTTGCTTGAAGAACAATTGGTCATGTTTAGTGGCAGAGAGGACCTCTTTAGTATTGCAATTGAACCAAAAGTGCAAAAAACAATGTTGACAATGTGGTTTGAAGCGAATAAGAAGTACCAGAAGCTCGACAGACCATGTACTTTAACTTCCCCATGCAATCGGTATAGAATTATTCTTCTAAAAGCTGGATAGTCCGTCAAAAAGGTCCTTTAATTGGTCGACTTCCGTTTACACATCCAAATTATGGTGAACGGTATTATTTGAGATTGCTTCATACAAAGGTCCGTGGAGCAACTTCTTTTGAAGATATTCATACCATACGTGGTGTCCTGCACCCAACATTTAAGTCAGCATGCATGGCACTGGGGTTACTTGATGATGATGGTGAATGGCATGTTGCCTTTATTGAAGCATCGACCTGGGCTTCAAGTGTTCAACTGCAAAATATATTTTGCTCCATGTTGATGCTCTCCAAGATTGCTGACCCAGTGAAGTTGTGGGATGCACATTGGGCGCATCTAATAGATGACCTGCTATATGTCATACGATGGCAAACAGGAATGTCAGATATAGATTAATCATTTATCGAGCTCCAGAATCTTGAACTACTTGAGATAGAATGTATCTTGAATAGAAATGGACGATCACTCCAAAATTTCTCCAGTGCCACTCCCTTCTATCGAAGTCGTAGTTCATACAACAAATCGGCTTATTATTGATGAACTTGATTATGATATAAATATGGAAACATCAAGATTTGAAAGTTTCATAAGAGGGTTAAACTCATATCAATATCATGTACAGATCAGTACTCGACACTCATAACAAAGGTGAAGAGGGGTTGTTTTTTATATATCGTAGTGGTAGCACGGGAAAGACTTATATATGGAATACCTTAATCTCTAAGTTCCTATAAGAAAAGCTTATTGTCTTCGCTGTAGCATCATCGGGAATCGCTTCTTTACTGCTACTTGGAGGGAAAACAGTCCATTTAGTGTTCAAAATAGCCTTATAACTTGATGAGACGTCGGTTTGTTACTTTGATAAAAGGCCTGAATGTGTTGATCTCATCCGTGGAACAACATTGATTGTATGGGATGAAGCACCAATGATAAATCATTTAGCTTTTGAAGCAGTTGATCGTCACCTCAAAGACATATGTGATAATCAGAATAATTTTAGAGGGAAGCTGGTCCTTTTCGGGGGAGATTTTAGACAGATATTTCATGTGATTACACACGGGAGTCGCGAATCTATCGTTGCGGCCACGCTCCATTGAGCAACATTCTTGAATGAATATAGTATTATGTACTTGTATATAAACATGAGGCTACGGTAAATAGATGAACCCACTGAGACTATATTAATTGTAGAGGAATTTGCTTGATGGATATTGCAAGTTGGGGAAGGTCAAGTGCAAAGAATTACTATTTCAGATGACGGGAGCCTAATGTAACACCCCCGCTACCTACCATGGATGTCACACCGCCAAGATCTCCCGAGGGAGACCCCTAAGGCTCTTCTTCTATTGACTTTTTTTAAGATTTTACCTAGCTTTATTTTAGTTAGGGAGTTCTGGAACGAAACTGCAAGAGTTCCATCTGTAATTATGACATTTCTAATGTTTTCATTATGAACTATTAGGGTACTTAAAGTAAACTAGAAGTTCCCAGTGAGTCACATACTCGCGGTTGAGGCTTAAGCCTTTACAAACACTTATTACAATAATTTACATAAGTTTCCCCTACCAGAGCCATTACATGCTCAACTCATGCACTTCCTTAACCAAAGCATCACTTCAGGCAGCTACATAGCATCGCATCACAGGCACATCTGCATGAACAACTAGCAGTCCTAGAAGGCACATAGGTTCTTCCATTTATTCATCACCTGGGGGGGAAAGGGGAAAGGAAATGGAGTGAGTCACCACATGCTCAGTGAGTGTTCCTCCACTCCTTAAAACAAAACCGTTGCAAGTCATACTACTCGTATTAACCACATATCAAACATTTTTGTATTATCAAACATTATATTAAGCTATATGACACATTCATGGACTACCCACATGTCAAACCTTCATTCATTCAGTCATTCAGGAGAGATGTTCTCATTCATAGATCTTCCACACGTTAGGCTATCCACATGATAAACATTCATTCATTCATTCATAGATCCTTTAACACCTTAGAAACTTCCTTATTCAACGCATGCATGTTTAATCAAATAGAATTAAAGTAGAAAGAGGGTGAGGGCACATGACATTAGAATCCACATTCAAACATGCTTGGGAATCATTTCATTAAGCATTCATTGAAAACTTTCTTTCTTTCATTGAAAACATATTCTTATCCTCTTGAGACTCTTGTCCTTCTAAAAGAGATTTCATTTCGTAATGGTCGTACAACGACCCTCATAAAACCCTTCATACTTCATTCCATACGACCACTTAGGGCCCATAAAAACTTTTTTTCATTCAAAACATATAAAATGGCCAAGCGTCAATTGCTTTTCTTTGCTTATTAGGAAAATACATCTGGCATAAGATCATCATAGGGTGCTGATTGGGTGAGATCTATTCTCAACCCCATAGTGAGGCCCAACGCTCACGCTTAAGCTCTTACTCTCGGGACGGCTACATAACATATCGGACCATTACATTACCCTCGTCAGGGTCTTCTAGGGTCTCTTAGTACCAGGACCTATTCCCTAGGCAACATGATTCATATCATATTGTCCGAAATACATTATCTTAGCCAATTTAAAGCATATCGACCGTAACGACTAGTAACTTTGTTGTTTCTTTTGGCGAAATCATTCATTATATAACTCACACCTTTCTAAAACGTTTTAGGGATTCCCCCGTTCAAGTAGGTTCACTCCCAAATACTGTTTGTATAGCTAAAATAGGCCATTGCTTGCTATTAATTATGGCTATTACTAGTTTGAAAACACGAGAAATGTTCTTTGTCAAATCACCACACTTTCACACATAATGCATCTTAGACATATAAAAGGGAAAGGGATTTACACGTCTCACATTCAAATACTTCATAATCATTTCAGCAACATAATGAGCCACACATAGCCTCACAATCCACACGATTGCGGTTAATTCACAACCCAGGCGCCCTCCTCACAAGCACCGTACCACAAGGACATCGAACCACTCATAGTTCTTCCTCAAACCATCAAATTATCATCTTGATTTCAATTTCACAATCTAGTATCCTAATCATTATAATATACTGAACAACGATACATAGCTTTCGTAACTTACCAATACTGGACTTACCGATTAAACATATAACAATTAGCAGAGCACTGCAACCAACGGTTAAAACCATGCGCATATATATATATATATATATATATATATATATATATATATATATATATATATATATATATATATATATATATATATATATATATATATATATACATATATATATATATATATATATATACATATATATATATATATATATAAGCATTCACACGGACTTAACTTGAAACGGACGTCTAATATATTAGGTTAAACTAAGCATAAAACATGATTGCATTCATGTATGGCAGTTAGGGGACGTAAACGTGTTCAGTTCGTCATCCAAACACTATGTCTAAAGCTATTGTATAGGCATAATTCAACTGAGTAGACAAGCGTTGATTCGGGCATTCATTTATTGACTATAAGTTACATTTGGCCTATTATGTCATTTAAGCATATCATGGGTCTAGTCTTTATTTAAGCATGACACGATTCACTATTTAGGCTAAAATGGTCATTTAGACATAATACGATCCAGGTGTTTTACTAGGCATACCTATTTATACCATTTAAGCTTAGCAAGGAACGAATCCCTATCTAAGCATAAAGCGACTCACTCATTTAGGCTATTTCGGTCATTTTAGGCATAAAGCGATTCAAGCGTTTTACTAAGCATACCTATTTATACTGTTTAAGCTTAACAAGGATTGAATCTCTATTTAAGCATAAAGCGACTCACTCATTTTGGCTGTTTTGGTCATTTTAGGCATAAAGCGATTCAAGCGTTTTACTAAGCACGCTTATTCATACCATTTAAGCTTAAGAAGAATCGAGTCTCTATTTAAACGTAAAACAACTCACTTATTTAGGCTAACTTGGTCATTTAGGCCTATACGGTTCTAAGCTTCCATTTATCATATCACTGTTGCTATTCGAGTCATTTAGGTCATTTAGACAAAATGCGAATCCAAACATTCGTTATTTACATCGAAATTACTAATCGAACCTATTTAGGCCCCTTTAAGCATAATGCATCTCATGGTATCCGTTTATTAAATCGAGGTTATCATTCAATCCCTTTTTATGTCATTAAAGCATAATACAACTTTAGACAATCATTTGTCGTGTCGTAGTTACTTATTCAAGTCGATCCTTCAAGCATGCATTAATTAAATTTACTAAAATTGGTGTTAAACATGCATTACTCAGTTCAAACTAAAACCTCAGGCATACATTAACTAAATTAATTTGAATCGAAGCTTAAACATATATAATTTATTTCAAATTAAAATCTCATGCATGAGTTAACTAAATTGATTCGATTAGAAGCTAAACATATATAATTCATTTCGAATTAGAATCTCAGGTATAAATTAACTAATTTGATTTGAATCGAAGCTAGACATATATAATTCATTTCGAATTAAAATCTCATGCATGAGTTAACTAAATTGATTCGATTAGGAGCTAAACATATATTATTCATTTCGAATTAGAATCTCAGGCATAAATTAACTAATTTGATTCGAATCGAAACTAAACATATATAATTCACTTCGAATTACAATCTCAGGCATAAATTAACTAATTGAATCGAAGCTAAACATGTATAATTTACTTCTTGACATTTCTAACGAATTTAGCCAACCCTAATATGACATGCAACATCAATCTGCTGAAAAACATTTTCGAAAATAGTAATAGCTTAGGAGGGGAGAAACACTTACTTGAAATTGCTTAATATCGAATTCAAACAACGGCGATTGAAGGCCCTAACCAACTGAACCCGAATCCTAGCCCTTGAGCTTGAGAATCCCGAACCCGAGCTTCCGATTTGGCAGCATTTTTTGTTGATTTAGGCTCGAATTCGGCCCCCAATTTATAGAGGAGGTCGTTTGGGGTGTGAGCTGTCGGATTCCGGCGCGTGGGTGGCCGGTTTCAGGCTAGGAGACGCGTGGTTTGGGTCGGTTTTCGGCCATGAAAAGTGAAGGGTGCTGGGTGGTGGTGTTCGGCGGTAGTTGTTGTGGGCTGAGGGGACCAGGCATCCCTTTCTCTCGCCGGCGACAGGTGGCAGTCGGCGGTGACACCAGACGGCCACTGATGGCCCCAGAGAGAGAGAGAGAGCAAGCTTTGGGGGGGAGAGATAGAGCGAGCGAGTAGAGAGAGAGGGGTCTCGGGTTTTCTTGAGACCCGGACTCAGGCCCCCCTCCCCTTTTGTTATTTCTTTTCCCCTTATTTTTGGCTCAAATAACATAATTCATCCAGGTTTTAGACCCAAATTCGTTAGCGATTAGACTAAACTCGAGTTGAAGCATCCCACAACTAAAATTTCAATCTAGACTTCGGGAATCGACTAAATAAAATGAAAACGATTTTCAAAACTCGGGTTAGCATCGATTCAATAAATTTATAAATAAGTAACGTCATTAATAACATAAATCATATAGTCGTTCTTTTTGATGAAATTAGTCGTAAAAAATGCACACAGTTGACTTAACACCCTTGTTGAAAAAAAATAATTCAAACACAGTTTTGTAAATTCAGCAACTAAAACAGTTAGTAGTAGTAAACTGAAGGTGCGACCCTTACACTCTTCCCTTCTTAAAAGAATTTCGTCCTCGAAATTGTTCATCTGGTAGAAGTAGCACGGGGTATTTATTCTTAATTATCACCATGTTTAGCTCTCGATAGTCGATACATAACCTCAGATTTCCATCCTTCTTTTTCACAAAAGCAATGGTGCTCCTCAGGGTGAAACACTAAGTTGACTTAACCCCTTATCTAGTAACTCCTATAACTGATTTTTCCATTTTGTCAATTTAGCAGGTGCCATTCGATAAGGTGCCTTGGATATTGGGCAGTTCTAGGTACAAGTTCTATGGTAAACTGGATTCCTCGGTCAAGTGGTAGCCCCGGTACCTCTTGAAACACCTGTGGAAACTTTTTGCTACTGGAATTTCATTCAGGTCTAGGTCCTTTAGTTCCGTGGCTTCAATTGTGTACAGATAACCCCGAGACCCTTTCCTTAGAGGTGGCTTTTTCCACCACAAAATGTAAAGGTTACCCTTTCTCCGTTAGGGTCGAGAGGGTAACTATCCTCCCTTCCCAATCAATAGTAACTTCATGCTTAATTTACCGGTCCATCCCTAGAATAACATCTCAGCTTTGTATGTTTAGCTGTGCTAGATCTACAGGGAGAACTCTTCATTCTAACTAAACAGTACAGTTTTTGAAAACAAGATCAGTGTAGTAAATAGATCCCAAGGGAGTAGTCACATATAGTTGCACATCCATTTCACTAGGTTTGCTGACAAGTTTCTTTGCAAAGGTAGGATTTACCCAAGAATAAGTGGCTCCCGAATCGAATAAAACATGAGCGTAAAGGCATTTGATAAGGAGGGTACCTAATACAGCAACAGTGGGGTCCTCTGCCTCTTCACCGCTTAGAGAAAACAGTCGGCCACCTACTTGCGGCCTTTTTCCACCTCTGTTGGTCGCCGAAATTGCATTTGTAGGAGGGTGGCCTCCCTGCGAGACTGGGTTATTTCCCGCGCCTGAAACTTGTGTATTGCTTTGCCGGTTCCATGCCTTCTTGGGGCAGTTTGCAATCTTGTAATCTGTAGCACCACACCCATAGCATTCTTGCGTACCATATCTATATTGACCAGAATGCATACGCCCACATTGATTGCATGGCTCCACCTCTTGCCTCGGCACGACTTGTTTTCCCTTGCCCCGATTGTTGAAGTTTCGGGATTTACTGTTCCCCTGGGTGCTGGATCCTCCTGGGCCAAATTTCCTTTTGGTTAAGCCCATTCGCCGACCTTCAGCCTCAGTCTCTTCTATGACTCGAGCTGTTTTAACTGCTGTTTGATACATCTACTAGAAACTAGTAAAGACATGCCCAGCTATCATCCGTTTAATTGGTCCTCTCAAGCCTTGTTCAAAATGATCCATTTTCATCTCCTCGGTGGCGACCTGGTTGGGTACGAAGCGACTAATCTCATTAAACTTCGCAGTGTATTCCATTACGCTCATTTGCCCCTATTTCAGGCGTAGAAACTCTTGCTCCTTAGCCCTTTTCATGTCCCGAGGATAATATTGGGCATCCATCATAGTCTTCAGCTGTTCCCAAGTTAAAGCTGGTTCTCCAGCTCGGGGTTTGACAGTCCCCCACCAGAATTCGGCCTCTTTCTCAAATTAGTGGGTCATTAGGCGTAATTTAAAACCTTCGGGGCAGTCCATAACCTCAAATAGGTTCTCCATTCTTCTTGACCACTCCTCATATGCAAGGGGGTTGGTTCCACCACCAAACCTAGGTAGCTTTAGCTTGTTAAATTGGCAAACCATTTCCAAGGCGGTGGGCTCCCCCACTGGATCCCTTCGGGGAGGCATTGGCTACACAATTGTCCAGGCAAAGTTGCTTAGTTTTATGCATGAAAATGGATTGTCAAAGGCTTTTGAAAGCATAGTACAATATTAGATAGCATTCATAATTTTTATTAAAAACATGCATTCACACTTTACGAGACAATGGGGGTAATACCCTGACTCATTTATTCATCTGAGGGTACACGTAGCTTGGGAGTCATCTAAGAGCTTCTACCAGACTACGCCTTAGGGAGGAAAGAAACCAGGGGGGTACACTAGCTATGACTTATTTAGATACACTACACGCATTGGTGACTCTAGGCTACATACGACTCTAATTACCACCTGAGGAACCCTCCTCAGGGGGGTCATCTACTACTAGCTCATTCGAGCCTTCAGACTCAACTGGAGCTAATAGGTCCCATAATACGAAAGGTGGGGAGTATTCCACATCGAGCGCGCCATCCACCAGCTCTCTCATTCTCAACATCGTGGCTTGCCAGCCCCGGGGGTATTATGCACCGAAGGAATTTACCCAGCGTGCCTACATCGTGGCTACCCATTTATACCGCTTCGCCTGAGGGTTTTTCGCAAACAGAAGCCTCATTTGACTATGTTTGATTTGGTTTCTCTCTACTATTGTGATCAGTAGTTGTTGGGTAGTAGCAGGAGTAATTAAAGCTGTGTTGATTAGTTGCATGGCGGCATCGCTCCTTTCCAAGGGGGTATTTCCTAAAGAATCTACCCGATCTTCCGCCAGAATCAAAAATTCTACCAACCCTCTGAAGGTGAATGGTGTATAAGCTCCCATATGTACATGAAAGAGACGGAGGATAGAGGTGACTTCGGCCCATCTTCCCGTATATGACATTGCTCTGATGAACTTGTAAGTCCAGTGGTTCTGAGTAACTCATGAGAGTCTCCACTGGTTGTTCTTAACCATTGCTTTCCAAAATATGACTGCGTTCTACGTAGCCAGCCAGAATGGTAGATACTTAAAATCACCGATGCTAAACACCATCCTACCTCACCACACTGGGTTAGGAACGAAACTAGTAAGCACGTATTTGTGTGGGAGTCCTAAGCCGTGTTTCTAGTTCGTGGACACAAGTATGCAAAGCAAGCACATAGTAAGCTCATGTAAGCACTTTAAAGCACATATTTCACATACTGAAATTCTAAAGTCATATCTAGATGCACATGCAACTTGTGGCTCTGCTACCACCCAATGTAACACCCCCACTACCTACCAGGGATGTCACACCACTAGGATCCCCTAAGGGAGACCCCTAAGGCTCTTCTTCTATTGACTTTCTTTAAGATTTTACCTAGCTTTATTTTAGTTAGGGAATTCTAGAACGAAACTGCAAGAGTTCCATCTGTAATTACGATATTTCTAATGTTTTCATTATGAACTATTAGGGTACCTGTGACATTTTAACCAAAACTCAAAGTAAACTAGAAGTTCCCAGTGAGTCACACACTCGCGGTTGAGGCTTAAGCCTTTACAAACACTTATTACAATAATTTACATAAGTTTCCACTACCAGAGCCACTACATGCTCGACTCATGCACTTCCTTAACCAAAGCATCACTTCAGGCAGCTACACAGCATCGTATCATAGGCACATCTGCATGTACAACTAGCAGTCGTAGAAGGCAGACAGGTTCTTCCATTTATTCATCACCTGGGGGGGAAAGGGGAAAGGAAATGGACTGAGCCACCACATGCTCAGTGAGTGTTCCTCCACTCCCTAAAACAAAACCAGTGCAAGTAATACTACTCGTATTAACCACATATCAAGCATTCCTGTATTACCAAACATTATATTAAGCTATATGACACATTCATGGACTATTCACATGTCAAACCTTCATTCATTCAGTCATTCAGGAGAGATGTTCTCATTCATAGATCTTTCACACGCCAGGCTATCCACATGATAAACATTCATTCATTCATTCATGGATCCTTTAACGCCTTAGAAACTTCCTTATTCAATGCATGCATGTTTAATCAAATAGACTTAAAGTAGAAAGAGGGTGAGGGCACATGACATTAGAATCCACATTCAAATATGCTTGAGAATCATTTCATTAAGCATTCATTGAAAACTTTCTTTCTTTCATTGAAAACATTTTCTTATCCTCTTGAGACTTTTGTCCTTCTAAAAGAGATTTCATTTCGTAATGGTCGTACAACGACCCTTATAAAACTTTTTATACTTCACTCCATACGGCCACTTAGGGCCCATAAAAACTTTCTTTCATTCAAAACATATAAAATGGCAAAGCGCCAATTGCTTTTCTTTGCTTATTAAAAAAATACATCTGCCATAAGATCATTACAGGGTGCTGATTGGGTGAGATCTATTCTCAATCCTATAGTGAGACCTAACACTCATGCTCAAGCTTTTACTCTCGGGATGGCTACATAACATATCGGACCATTACATTACCCTCGTCAGGGTCTTATAGGGTCTCCTAGTACCAGGACTTATTCCCTAGGCAACATCATTCATATCATATTATCCGAAGTACATTATCTTAGCCAATTTAAAGCGTATCGGCTGTAACGACTAGTAACTTTGTTGTTTCTTTTGGTAAAATCATTCATCATATAACTCACACCTTTCTAAAACGTTTTAGGGATTCCCCCATTCAAGCAGGTTCACTCCCAAATATTGTTTATATAGCTAAAATAGGCCATTGCTTGCTATTAATCATGGCTATTATTAGTTTGAAAACACGAGAAACGTTCTTTGTCAAATCACCACACTTTCACACATAATGCATCTTAGACATATAAAAGGGAAAGGGATTTACACGTCTCACATTCAAACACTTCATAATCATTTCAACAACACAATGAGCCACACATGGCCTCGCAATCCACACAATCGCAGTTAATTCACAACCCAGGCTCCCTCCTCACAAGCACCGTACCACAAGGACCTCGAACCACTCATAGTTCTTCCTCAAACCATCCAACTACCATCTCGGTTTCAATTTCACAATCTAGCATCCTAATCATTATGATATACTGAAAAGTGATACATAACTTATGCAACTTACCAATGCTGGACTTATCGATTAAACAACTAACAATTAGCAGAGTGCTGCAACCAACCGTTATAACCATGCACACACACACACACACACACACACACACACACAGAGATATATATATATATATATATATATATATATATATATATATATATATATATATATATATATATATATATATATATATATATATATATATATATATCTGTATATATATATATATATATATATATATATATATATATATATATATATATGTATACAAATATATATATATATATATATATATATATATATATATATATATATATATGTGTGTGTGTGTATGCATATAAGCATTCATACGAACTTAACTTGAAACGGACGTCTAATATGTTAGGTTAGACTAACTAAGTATGAAACATGATTGCATTCATGTATGGCAGTTAGGGGATGTAAACATGCTCAGTTCGTCATCCAAATACTATGTCTAAAGCTATTGTACAAGCATAATTCAACTGAATAGACAAGCGTTGATTCGGGCATTCATTCATTGACTCTAAGTTACATTTAGCCTATTACGTCATTTAAGCATAACATGAGTCTAGTCTTTATTTAGGCATGACACGATTCACTATTTAGGCTAAAATGGTCGTTTAGGCATAATACGATCCAGGTGTTTTACTAAGCATACCTATTTATACCGCTTAAGCTTAACAAGGATCGAATCTCTATTTAAGCATAAAGCGACTCACTCATTTAGGCTGTTTTGGTCATTTTAGGCATAAAGTGATTCAAGCGTTTTACTAAGCATACCTATTTATACCGTTTAAGCTTAACAAGGATTGAATCTCTATTTAAGCATAAAGCGACACACTCATTTAAGCTGTTTTGGTCATTTTAGGCATAAAGCTATTCAAGCGTTTTACTAAGCATGCTTATTCATACCATTTAAGCGTAACAAGAATCGAGTCTCTATTTAAACGTAAAACGACTCACTTATTTGGGCTAACTTGGTCATTTAGGCCTAATACGGTTCTAAGCTTCTGTTTATCATATCACTATTGCTGTTCGAACCATTTAGGTCATTTAGACATAATGCGAATCCAAATATTCGTTATTTACATCGAAATTACTAATCGAACCTATTTAGGCCCCTTTAAGCATAATACATCTCATGGTATCCGTTTATTAAATCGAGGTTATCATTCAATCCTTTTTATGTCATTGAAGCATAATACAACTTTAGACAATCATTTGTCGTATCGTAGTTACTTATTCAAGTCGACCCTTCAAGCACGTATTAATTAAATTTACTAAAATTGGTGTTAAACATGCATTACTCAGTTCGAATTAAAACCTCAGGCATACATTAACTAAATTAATTTGAATCAAAGCTTAGACATATATAATCCATTCCGAATTAAAATCTCATGCATGAGTTAACTCAATTGATTCAATTAGAAGCTAAACATACATAATTCATTTTGAATTAGAATCTCAAGCATAAATTAACTAATTTGATTCGAATCGAAGCTAAACATATATAATTCATTTCCAATTAAAATCTCATGCATGAGTTAACTAAATGGATTTGATGAGGAGCTAAACATATATAATTCATTTTGAATTAGAATCTCAGGCATAAATTAACTAATTTGATTCGAATCGAAGCTAATCATATATAATTCACTTCGAATTATAATCTCAGGCATAAATTAACTAACTAAATCGAAGCTAAGTATGTATAATTCACTTCTTGACATTTTTAACGAATTTAGCCAACCCTAATCTGACATGCAACATCAATCTGCTGAAAAATATTTTTGAAAATAGTAATAGCTTAGGAGGGGAGAAACACTTGCTTGAAATTGCTTAATATCGAATTCAAACAACGGCGATTGAAGGCCCTAACCAACTGAACCCGAATCCTAGCCTGTGAGCTTGAGAATCCCGAACTCTAGCTTCCGATTTGGCGGCGTTTTTTGTTGATTTAGGCTCGAATTCGGCCCCCAATTTATAGAGCAGGTCGTTTGGGGTGTGGGCTACCGGATTCCGGCACATGGGTGGCCGGTGTCAGGCCGAGAGATGCGTGGTTTGGATCGGTTTTCGACCGTGAGAAGTGGAGGGTGCTGGGTGGTGGTGTTCGGCGGTAGTTGTCATGGGCTGAGGGGACCAGGCGTCCCTTTCTCTAGCCGGCGACAGGTGGCGGTCGGTGGTGATGCCAGACGGCCACCGGTGGCCCCAGAGAGAGAGAGAGAGAGAGAGAGAGAGAGAGAGAGAGAGCAAGCTTTCGGGGGAGAGAGAGAGAGCGAGCGAGTAGAGAGAGAGAGGGGTGTTGGGGGTCTCGGGTTTTCCTGAGACCCGAACTCAGGCCCCCTTCCCCATTTGTTATTTCTTTTCCCCTTTTTTTGGCTCAAATAACATAATTCATCCAGGTTTCAGACCCCAACTCGTTGGCGATTAGACTAAACTCGAGTTGAAGCGTCCCACAACTAAAATTTCAATCTAGACTTCGGGAATCGACTAAATAAAACGAAAATGATTTTCAAAACTTGGGTTAGCATCGATTCAATAAATTTATAAATAAGTAACGTCGTTCTTTTTAATGAAATTAGTCGTTAAAAACGCACACAGTTGACTTAACACCCTTGTTGAAAAAAAATAATTCAAACACAGTTTTGTAAATTCAGCAACTAAAACAGTTAGTGGTAGTAGACTGAAGGTGCGGCCCTCACACCTAATTGGATTAAGATACCGGAAGAATTTCTCATATGAAATGACGAGGATGAGCCACACAATTTGATCACATCAATTTATCCTGATTTTGGTACTAAATATGATGATTGGCTATATCTTCGTGAACGAAGGATTCTTGCACCAAAAAATGATGATGTTGATGAAATAAACGCAATCATATTGTCCATGTGATCAACACACTGTCGCAAGCGCACGGGTGTTCGTAGTATAGACAAAGATATCGTTCCTCAGGGATTAAAGCAATTTATCGAGCCTAGTCTTGTCAGAATATGCTAAGTAAAACTCAATTTCAAATGGATTGGATTAACTACTGCAAATAAATTAACTTATCTAAATCAATAAGAGAAAAACATCTAGGAATTTTCATAATTGTGGAAGAGAATTGTATCAAAATGAATAAACATATGCTATTCTCTAATTGGTTAATTCCGAGGAATTGTAATCTTATGAAGAAACTTGATATATTCTTTCAAAATCAACCAAATTTGCATAAACTAAGCAAACGTCATTCTTTCAAACTAATTTGACTTAATCCAAGTTTAATATATTCGGTTACTTACTAGCCCTCCGAGCATATAAACCTCTCTTTCAAGATGAAGTTATGTTATGTCTATTCAAGCAGTCCAACAACCAAATGTTCTCTTTCGAATATTCACTCGATTGTTGCAAGTGTACAAGTAAATTTTAGCCAAAAATCAACTCACAACATATCAAACACTTGATAGAACGAAATCAAACCAATCATGAAAATAAGCACAATTTTTTAAAAATCAAAACATGATCCAATAATAATTCCAAAAACTACTAAATCCTACACTAAGAAAACTATTCAGACATGATAAAAGATAAACTAACCAAAAAGATCGAGGAAATCTTGAGCGGAAGGGCCTCGACTGAGATGGCCTTTACCAAGGGCTTTAGAACCGGCTCAGGATCAAAACTCTCATGCTCAAAACTCACACAAAACTAAACGAAGAACGAAATTTAAGAGGAAACAAACTAAAATATTCTAAACTAAACTACTTGCTTGCTTGCTTAGAATGCTCTTGAGTTTGTGTTGTTTGTTTCCTTCGCTGCAGAGTGTCCCTATTTATAGGAGACTTTAGTTAATCTCAGCCACACAGCCGAGGAAAAATGAAGAGGCAATAGTTACAGGCACACCACGATCTGTGGGGTTCACCACGGGCTGACCGTGGTCTGCGCTGGATCTGAAAGTTTGCTCTTTCTTTGCTCTACGGTCATGGCACAACATGGATGACTGTGGGGGAGGTCAAAATACAGCCATTAAAGGGCAAATGCTAGGTAAAAAGACTAAAAATCCTGCAAAACACATAAAACGACTACACCCAAGCAAAAATCAAGAATAGGAGAGTAAATAACATCATTAAGTACAAAATTCTCCTAAAAACGAGGCAAAATAGCCCTAAAAAGATGTATATATTAAGCACTTATTAAACTCTTCCATACTTAAACTGTTGCTTATCCTCAAGCAATGCAAGGATTAAAGATATACAGCCTCCTTAGGATAGACATAGGTAACTTCCAAATGGCAAGGATGATCCAAAGGTAGCCCAAAAAGATGCAAAAATATTATTAACAAACAGAATAGGGAATGAAATTTCAAAAACATTTTATATACCATAATGCAAAACTTGAACCAATCGTCCCCCAAATTGTCAATTACAATCATTCTAGCATATAAAACAATTAAGACTAGTAAGGCCAGTAGAACCTCACTATAGTTATTGGGCACTTAGCACTCATGTGTTTGCCAATCCATATATACGAAGGTTCTCTTAATTCTCATTCCTTGGACATAAATCTACCGTAAGCTTGACAAGAGTCTCAAATTCGCCACCACTAAGATGCAAATATACTAAACAATGATGAGGACTTTCATAGGGATGTAACGGGGTTTGGGGTAAAGGTAAGAGGGGAACTAATATTTTTGGAAATAAGGAGCTAAAAGCCATAGACTAAGAGCTTAAACAATTCCAATGTATCATATTACATCCTTCTCGAACCTTATCAACTCATCAATAAAATAAATCCTAAAATGAAAAGAGATAGAGTCGAAAATCACTAATATATTACATTCCCACCAAGGTTAATATCTTTCTTCGAATTTTTTTTCTTTTTTTTTGATTGGTTTTTTCATGTCTTTATTTTTTTCTTATTTTCAAAGAGGAATAGCCAAGGGAATTCCATAATGAACTTTTAAAATCAAACTCTTCTCTAAACTTCACATAATCCCTGCACCAAACAGCCAAAATTCACTAAAGAGAATAACAATCCACCTTACTAATGCCCTATCAAATTTGACGCAAAAGAATGTAATGCTCCTCTAGCCTTAGCTTAAGGATAAGACAAGTATTTAGCCATAGGCTAAAAGTAGGAGGTTCAGATCAAGGAAAACGGTTAGAGGCTCAAAGGGGCTAACAAGGGATACAATACACAATAAGGGTGGCTATTTGGCCGTAGGTTTCCAAATAAATCAAAGAAAAAAAAATGCCTTAATCATATTGGCTAAATGCATATGCAAACTGTGGTCTTGGATGAGAATCAAGGCAAGTTCTAGAGAAATAAAGTCAAGGAAGAGTCACACATGAAAGAAAATATGAGGCCAATAATGATAAACAATCTCTAATGGCTCAAAGTCTCACGGGACATCTACCATAGTCAAAACTAGCTCACTAGCACACATGCCAAGCTTTCATATAAAGACTCATGGGGAAAATCAATTCGTATTCAACATATGGTTAAAACATGGAATTCAGTTCGAAAATTCATTCGCAAACTTTTATACACAATCTGGGCGAATCAAAGGATCAAGCTAATCAAAGAAAACTTACCAAAGCTATAAAGATCATCATCAGAGGATTTTTTTTTTTAGCAAACTAAAATGCAAAAGAAACTGACAAAAGAAAGAAACTAAAATGCAACCTACAAGAAAATTAAATGCACTACTAAAATAAAAACTATAAAAACTACCCAAAAAAATATATGCAAAGCAAAAAAAAAAAAAAAAACACCAAACAAAAACAGGCATCAGACACCAAATATAAAAACTAACTCCCCCATGCTAGAATCACACATTGCACTCAATGTGGGCACATCATAATAAAAAGAGGAGGGGAGTAGTAGAAATCAAAATTAGAGAGGAGGAGATGGAGGAGGATGGGGTGGTTGTCCATAAGAGATATGTCAATCTCGTCAGGTCTCTAAACATGCCCTATAGTCTTGAAAAAATTGGGTCTGAGAACAAGCAACCCATGAAGCTCATCGTGGTGCTCTTGGACAAAGTCCCGTAGAGCGGCGCTCTCTGAAGCTACAAAGGCACGGAGGGAAACTTGTCCCTCTTGAATGGACCGAAGGGTGTCTTGTATATCAGAATAGTAGGTCCTGTTTGCCTAGAGTAAGGGGCAGGTTGGTGGGGTACGGGTCGAACAACCTCATCATCACCAGGCACCCAATAAAGATTACCTCGAAAGCAAAGTAGTACAATTGACATTGGGAAGCGGCAAAAGCCGGTCCCGAGGGTAAATCCAACACAACCAGCCAGCCTCAACTTTGCAAAAGTTCATAATTTCAAAAGCAGCTTAGTCAAGCCACTCAGACCCAGAAACTCTATCCTCAAGATTGGACTCAACAACCAAGAATCTAGCAATAGTAGTTATTATTCCACCAATGAATATCTTACCTTTAGTGCTAACAGCATCACTATGCAATTGCCTAGTTAAGAGTGAACCTAGATTAAGTTGGACACCATCAAGCATACAGGACAGAAAGTACAACTCAGAAAGTGTTGGGACATTCAGACTATCATCTTGAGCAAACAAAGTACAAGCAAAGATGCGCTGAGCTACTCTAATGCAGGGGTTTCTAACATGCGTGCATTTCAATGAACTGATACTGTACCTAATACTCCCTAAAAGTTCATCCCAAAATGCATTTGGGTTGAATTCGCGGGGGACTTAGCGGTGCGATAAGTCCATGCTAGGGGGAAATCCAAAAATACTATTGAAGGTACCTAAGTTCAGTTCATACAACTGGCCCTACAAATAAAACGATATATATCCAGCTTGACATTGAGTTCCTCTAGTGACCTCGACATAGAGTATACTTAGAAATTCTAAGGTCAGGTCCCTATTTGTATGTTCTTTGAGTCCTAAAAAGTGGCTCATACCACCTCTAGCAAATAACAAATGAATATCATCTAATATTCCCAACCGGGTTAACAAATCCTCATCATAGTATCTAGTTGCTACTACTACACGTTCATTCGAACAATTATCCCTAGCAACATGATCTGGATGAGTCAAACCAAGAGGGTGAAGAATGTTATCTCTAGCATGCGCATTGGTTGACGTTCTGGAAGTTCTTTGAGGTCGGGCTGGTGCTTGACGTGATGAACCAACCTCCTTGGTGCTCCTTTGCCTTTTAGTTGGTGCCATGGTTACAAAATCTAACCAAAAACAAAACTAAAACCAAAAATAAGAACTAAAACCTAGAAAATTGAAGAAAATAAGTAAATATGTGAAGAATTAGAGAGAAAAGGATAGGTATGGTGGATGAATGAGGGTGAGATGAATTTTGAAGAAGAAGAAGAAGAAAAGAGATGAGAATTTATGGATGAAATGGGAGATTAAGTGAAAGGAAGGAATTTGGTGTGAAAATGAAGAAAAAAAAATGGAGAAAATTTGAGGGAGATTGAAGGTGTTGGTTATGGGGGTTTTAGAGAGAGAGAAGGGAGGAAGAGAGAGAAAGTGTCAAATGAAGAAAATGAAGTGAGAAGGAGGGCAAATGGCACCGTGGTTAAAAACCTAGACCGTGGCCCATAGCAACCCACCACGGACGATTCGTGGTGTCTGCTGCTACTCATTTTTTTCCTTTTTTTTAGGGTTGGCATTCACGATCGTATTTCTGGTGTTCCTGACTGTGGTGCCAACATTTTATTGATATATGCATATATTTTTTTCCTCTTTTTTTTGTTTTTTGTTTTTTGTTTTTTTGGGTTCTCAATAACAACAAAAAAGAAATTTCAAAAATCAAAACTATAAAAAGGAAAGAGAAAGAAAACTTGGGTTGCCTCTCAAGAAACACTCTTTTAAGGTCAAGAGCTTGACCCTTGTTCTAGACTTGGTCCGGATCAAATGGTGTATGGACATTGGCTTTGTCCTGGACCACAAAATCAAACTTTTTTAGTTGAAGGTACCACCACAGAAGTTCTAGCTGCACGTCCTTCATCTTCATAACTTGGTCCCATAATGCACTATTTGCATACAAGACAAATTGCTATCTTGGCCAATCAGACGGGCTAACACCTACTTGCTCAACCCCTACATCAAAATCGACATCGAAACCTACCAAAGGGGGCATAGAGTGACCAATTCATGCCAACCTGCAATACTCACGTATCAAAGAATCATTAGAAATAGGGGCCTTAACCTCGGGCTTGTTAGGTGGTATAAGAGCAGAAAACTCCACCTTGGCTAATATGAAATCCATTCAGAATCAAGAAGATCTTCATCATATGAGACATCCTCCATATCATACTCAGGGGAAAGGGGTAATGCATCCAATATAGAAGAATGAGGAGAAACTGCATCCTCCTTCCTATAACTAAACACAGCAAGCCTCCCATCTACCTCAAAAGAAATACGCTCTCTCTCACATCAATATGGCAACCAGCTGTCGCCAAAATGGGCCTACCTAGGATAATTTGGATATCATTAGTTTCAGGCATATCGATTATAATGAAGTCTTCTAACACCCAAATGTCTCCTATATTAATTGGCACATCTTCCAACCTACCCATGGGCTATGTTACAGAACCATCAGCCAACTGTAGTAAAAAGGGGGCGGCTAATAATGGTCCTCAATGCAGCTTATGAAACAAAGAGTAAGGCATTATGTTAAAACTTACACCTAAATCACATAGCCCTTTTTCAATTTCTACCTTACCTACAATGCATGGGATAGAAAAACTACCTGGGTCATGAAGCATAGGGGAAAAATGGTGGGGATTTGAATAGAGTCATTCTCTACAAATGTGGAAGTCTTGTCCCTATAGTTACTCTCCTTACTACCAGCCATAATTATCTCTCTACCCTTTTCCTTTGGTACTTCCTTAGAGTCAATTAAGTCTTCTTCATCCTCTTCCATGGTGACACAGTTACAATGCTCACGAGGGTTGGGTTCAGGCTTACTGAGAAGTCTATCTAGGGGTGCAGGTGAAAAAGTAGCTTTCTGGATAATCTGGGTCTCTAACATCCTATTATCAGTTGTAAGCACATCAACCTTTGAGGCTAATTACTTAATGCACTCATCCTGTTTCTGTTGTGCCATAAGCATGTTTTCCATCATTACTTCCAATTTTGACTTTTGCGACATCTATGAACGGAATGGGGGTCTTTAAAAACTAGAGGGTACTCTAGCATTCATTGGGGCATATTCACAGGGTTTGGATTAGACCTATAAGAGAGATTCAGGTGATTCTTCCAACCTAGATTATAGGTATTAGAGTAAGGGTCATTGGTCTATCTTGGGTTGAAATTTTAAACATAATTAACTTCATCAAGGCCCTAGGAAAATGGACTCCCAACTTGACACTGCAAAGATATATGTTCAATTGAATCACAAATCTCACAAGGGGAAGGTGCACTAGAGTTTACAGCATTAACATTTAGTTAGTCCAGTCTTTTAGTCATAGCATCTACTTTAGCAGAAAGTAAAGTAAAAGCATCAACTTCAAGCTTACCTCCAACCCGCCTGGGTTGGGCTCGTTCAGTGGACCATTGAAAGTTATTAAGCATCATCTCCTTAATAAGGTTATACGCTTCATCATCGGTTTTGCTCATTAAAGTTCCGACTGCCGCCGCATCAATAGTGACCTCACCGCTTGGGTCACATCATTATAGAAGGCCTGGATAATTATCCAGCACTGAAGACCATGATGGGGGCACAAACGCAATAAATCCTTAAAAACGCTCCCAAGCTTCATAGAGCGCCTCATCCCCTTTTTGCAGAAAGTTGGTGATTTGAATTCTTAGGCTCATTGTCTTGCTTGGAGGGAAGAATTCAGGGAGGAAAACTCTTGTCAACTCGTCCCCAGTAGTTATGCAACCATACAAAAAAGAGTACAACCAAGCCCTCGCTTTGTCCCTCAATGAGAAAGTGAATAAGCACAAGCGAATCGCATCACTGGAGACTCTGTTTAACTTTAGCATATCGCACACCTCTAAAAATACTGAGAAGTGCAGATTTGGGTCTTCCAAAGGAGTTCTGCCGAGTTGAGATTACTGTACCATGGAAATAAGTGCTGGCTTGAGTTCGAAATTGTTGGCATCTAAAGCAGGCCGAGCTATACTTAAGGCAATCTCTTGGACTCCAGGAGTAATGAAATCATAAAGAGTCCTTCTTTCTTCACCCACCATGCTTAAATTCCTTCTTGCCTCGCGCCTTTGTTCTTTGATCCGTTGCCTTTTCCTCCTTAAGAGAAAAGTCCTCTTAATCTCTTGATCGGGCTCATACAAAACCAGACTTCGCATAAACTAAGAAAAATTCCTGCAAGCACCTTTCACCAACACTACCAGCGCAATTAAACAGGAAAAAGAAAAATAATAAGAAAACACAACAAAACAAAACAATAAAATTCTTAGTCATGTTCTTAAGACAATACTCAATAGTTAGCAATTTAGGCCCCGGAAACAGCGCCAAAAAATTCATTGAGACACTGCCGCAAGCTTACGGGTGTTCATAGTATAGATAAAGATATCATTCCTCAGGGACTAAAGTAATCTATCGAGTCTAGTCTTGTCAGAATATGCTAAGCAAAACTCAATTTCAAATGGATTAGATTAACTACTGCAAATAAATAACTTGTCTAAATTAGAAAGAGAAAAGCGTCTAGGAATTTTCGCAGTTATAGAAGAGAATTGGATCAAAATGAATAAACATGTGCTATTCTCTAATTGATTAATTTCGAGGAATTGTAATTTTGTCAAGAAACTTGATCTATTCGTTCGAAATCAACCAAATTCACCCAAACTATGCAAACGTCATTCTTTCAAACAAATTTGACTTAATCCAACTTTAATATATTTGATTACTTACTAGCCCTCCTAATATATAAATCTCTCTTTCAAGACGAAGTTATGATTTGTCTATTTAAGCAGTCCAACAACCAAATGTCGTCTTTCGAATGTTCACTCGATTGTTTCAAGTGTGCAAGTAAATTTTGGCCGAAAATCAACTCACAATATATCAAACACTTAATAGAATAAAATCAAACTAGTCATGAAAATAAGCATAATTCTTTAAAAATCAAAACATGATCCAATAATAATTCTAAAAACTACCAAATTCTTAGACTAAGAAAACTACTCAGACATTATAAAAGATAAACTAACCAAAAAATTCGGCGAAATCTTGAGTGGAAGGGACATGACTGAGATGGCCTTTACCAAGGGCCTCGAAACCGGCTCAGGATCAAAACTCTCTTGCTTAAAACTCACACAAAACTAAACAAGCAACAAAATTTGAGAGGAAACAAACTAAACTATTATAAACTAAACTACTTGCTTGCTTGCTTAGAATGCTCTTGAGTTTGTGTTGTTGTATTTCCTTCACTACAAAGTGTCCCTATTTATAGGAAACTTCAGTTGATCTCAGCTACACAGCCAAGGAAAAATGAAGAGGCAATAGTTATAGGTACACCACGGCTCGTGGGGTTCACCAAAGGTGACCATGGTCTGCGCTGGGTCTGGAATTTTGCTCTGTTTTTGCTCTACGGTTGTGGCATAACATGGATGACCGTGGGGGATGTCAAAATATAGCCATTAAAGGGAAAATGTTAGGCAAAAAGACTAAAAAACCTGCAAAACACATAAAACAACTATACCCAAGCATAAATCGAGAACAGAAGAGTAAATAACATCATTAAGCACCAAATTCTCCTAAAAACAATGCAAAATAGCCCTAAAAAGATGTACATATTAAGCACTTATCACCATGCTCCTTGGAGATGTGCAAAGCTACTTGAGTTGTGATACTATCTCGAATGCTAACGATTGTGGCCCTTTCAGTGACATGGAGCCTCCTGAATTATTGCATTCCTTAAAGAATTTTGGGTTGCCAAATCGTTCTCTAGATCTTGAAGTCGGTGCACCTGTTATATTATTAAGAAATTTAAATTAGTCAATAAGATTGTGCAATGGTACTCGATTAATTGTCAGTAAGCTGGGGGATAGAGTGATTGAGGCTAAAATAATATTTGGCTCAAAAGTTAGAGTGACTATCCTAATACCCATAATCAATTTAACCCCATCCAATCTTCCAAATCTACAACTCAGAAGAAGACAGCTCCCTCTAAAATTGGCATCTGCAAGGACAATCAATAAAAGTTAGGGGCAAACATTGAAAAGAGTTGGCGTACACCTTCCAAGACCCATGTTTAGCCATAGCCAACTTTATGTTGCACTGTCACGTGTTTCATCCCCTTCTAGATTAAAAAAACTGCTTTGTAATAAGACAGGAGTTCTAGTAGAAGACGTAAAAAATGTGGTGTATACGGATGTATTGAACCATTTGTAGATTATTATATCGTACAATTTATTTGCTTCACCTATTACATTCCGGATGCTTGGATAATCCCTTTTCAACCATATAATAATGGTGTTATTTATAGTGAAATACTTTCCTTCACAATTATGATATGTTCACTGCATTATTATCATACCTTCTATCTGGTTTTATTTTTTAAAGATTACAGACATGTTAGCTTCAGCACATACTTATATGCCTATATGCGCCATCAACCCTTGCAATGGATCTATGACATTAATGGTTTGGCTCATGCAAGCAATGTTTGTTCGAGTGTATGGGCGACGTACATTATGGAAAGTTATCTTCATGGATTGCTAGGTATTGGATTATTATGTTGAAAAAATTCCCTAACATATACATGTATGTTGCTTACGAATGGACTTGATTACTTTATAATGTGATGAGATCTTCGGCATCATAGAAGGCGATGCTGATATTACTCGATGGAGATCGATACTCAGTGCTAGCAAGGTTTATCACATCTTCGGACTCTCAGTTAATGCTACTACATATGGCAAACTGAATGTGGTCACCAACAATTACAAATTGATTTTTACGTCAAGAACGAAACTTCTTGGCTTCATAGATCACTATTAGGATATTCCTTACTAGCACCGACCACCTTGTGTGTCGTTCATCGAGATCCCCTAATGTCTACGAACACCTGATAATGTTGTTGATATATATTGTTCATACAGTAAAGTTTGCTAACTAAATTTATGCATATATTTCTTTTGGAATCTTTACAATGTTCTCATTCCCTGTTGTTCTATAGACGTCATCGACATGGTAGCTGTTATATATAGTTTGGAAAGGACCAGAGATGAGGGCAATACGCGGCAGGAATTATTACTTTGTGACATGCAGTATGTATTGTCATCAGTTAATATTTTTTCATATTTCTTAATGCATTTCAATTATATAAAGATTAGTACATATAATTGAAATGCATTTCAATTATATAAAGATTAGTACATATAATATGTACTAATCTTTATATAATTGAAATGCATCAAGAAATATGAAAAAATATTAACTGATGATAATACATACTGCATATCACAAAGTAATAATTCCCGCCGTGTATTGCCCTTGTCTCTGGTCCTTTCCAGACGATATATAGCAACTACTATGTCGATCATGTCTATAGAACATATAATACATATGCGCAGGATGCACCCATTGAGGCTGACTTTATGGCGAGTTTTGCAGAAGTTGAGGGCACCTATATTCTGCAACATTTGACTACTAAAAATATACTTCTTGATTTCAGACTGCCATTAGAGATTATCAAGGTATCCTTACGTCCACTTTATGTACTTTCATTCATAAAACTGTTTAATATTCACTGTACTAATGGTATATTTCAGTAATATGTTTTCTTGCCTGCAGTATACCTTTAGGAATATCGGTTTAGATTACTGATAAATCCAGATATTCAAGCAGCAGAAGACTTTGAAGGATGGTATATGCAAAACGTAACATTAATTTCAGTTTTATTCTCCATGCAAGTTATGTACACTTGACCTGAGACGTGTTACTTTCTGTACATGTATTAGGTACTCTGCACTGCATTTTTGATGAAGCATTTTGGTTTCGTGCATATGAGAACATTACGTATGTACCATCTAGCAAAGTTGTTTGTAGCTTAGAGGATTAGATTAGATGAATATGCAATTGTGCCAAATGTAAGCTACACATTTATTACACAAATGTCTCCTATGCTTACATATATTCATTCAATATCACATAATCTTTCAATTTTCTTGTATCTATGTTAGATATTTCGAATTTTTGCATATATTGTTGAAATCCACCCACTGCTTTATGACACTTGCACTAATGGCGACAAAAGTGCCAACACTTACGTTTTCGCGCTTAATGTACCGTACTGCACATGTCGACCTCCAAGTTTGACTCGCAATAGGTTTGCACCCTTCATTGTCTATTGTTTGATACTCTGTTATACTTTCCCAAATGCATGTTTGCATTAGTGTAACATCCTTTTTTATTCAAAATTCTAGGTACATCTTTAGAGTTGTCTTACAAGATACTACAAACTGTAAACAGTTTATTGTTCTTCATGGAGATGCTCGAATTCTTTTACATATGATAGCTACCCAGTTGGATATTTATTGTCAATGCTTATCACGTTTACACAAGTTATTGTTTTATTGTTGTCTAACCCATGTTATTATTGTCTACAGCCATATCGTCATTTATCGCTCTATGCGATTATAGATGATTACATAGGCAAACCTTAGGTTTTCATTCTGAAGCCTCTACGCCGGCTTGAAATAGAAGCTTCTATCGCTCTTATTGCGCCAGTCAATTGGAAGGAAGATGTTCATTACATACGACATACTAATGTTGGGTACACCAGATAAATAATGGGTATATATATAACCTTCAATTCTATCATTGTTAATCAAATTATCAGTAAATCTTTATTTTCTTCGTAACTACAAGAGGAGGTGGTGGATTCTTCATTATTGGCGTCATAAATTAACTTATCATAATCCTATTTAGCATGCTTTGTACCAAATTTACTATCTACTATCTCCATCGTACTTATATAGACCTCTTGCACAGTGATATAGTTTTCAATTGTTAATCTCATTGGTTATGCACGAAGTTGCTGTATAATCAACTTTTTCATTGAGTTTTTCCCTTCTCTTCTCTAAATTATAATATTAATTATGTCTACAATAACTATCCGTTTATGGCTTCGATAATATATCTACAAATTATCTATTTGAACAAGTACCATGCAAAGCATGGGCCCAGAGTAGTATGTTAAAAAAAAAAGTAGTTAACTTAAAACTCAATGTAGAATGTCATCGAACAGATGACATGAAAGCTCAATGTCTTCATAACTTGACTAATCAAGGCATCCATAGTGATTATATGAGACCCAATTTAAAGGCATCCCATAATGATATGTAGACTAAAATATTCAACTATAATGATAGTACTGGAAAGAGTGTTCTCCTTCTCTCTCGAAAAACCGTAGCCTGCTCACGAAAAATCCTAACCTCCATCTAAGGGGCTGCCATCAGCCACGATTGCTCGTGGTAAGCCTCAACCTTTGTGCCTTTTAAAGTTTAATTCAGCTGAAAGGCATTCACTAATATTTTTGTCTCTTTTCAATAAAATTTCTAGTTTGTGAGAGTTAGGTTATTTATTTTCTCACCGTTAGTGTGAGTTAGGTTGTCCTCACTGTTAGTATGAGTTTGAATTATTTCCTCTGTGCAATTTATCGTAGATTTGGAAATTTAGAGTGAGTTTCTTGTCAAGTAGAATTTGGAAGTTATTATATTAGATTTACATTTTCGATTTAGGAATGAGTCAACAATGGAATTTCATGTGGTTCTACAATGAAGATATTCCTTTTAAGTGCAACCTACCATGCTAATTGGACATCTGCTGTATGAAGTTATACTATATCTCGCCGATATTCGGAAAAGACGCGTTGATGTTAAAGAATACAGTTGGTGGTAAGAATACCGCTACAACTTCAGAGCCGATCGACAATATATTTACCATTAGCTTTCTGGAGATAATGACTCAATTTGACGTTTTAAGTTTACTTTTGTCATGAGATATTCACTGCATATGCCTTATAGTTTTTCATTAATGAATTATTCTTTTTTTCTTATAAAAAAACAAAGGATAGTACTTGAATGTAATCGTAATGGGATATGACCAACTAAAATTTACTTTAATTGAAAGATGCAGGATTAAAGATGATATATTATATCGATGACGTTGCACTTACGCATGAAACAATTTAAAATAAAGAGAGGCTTCATTCACAAATTAACAACTAACCACACTCATTCACAATACCCGGTGTCTTATATCTCGCCAAGGTACAGCATGCTCCTCCCATATCTCCTTCTTTGATAACCCCCGACACAAAGTAATATAAGCAATATAAGTAATATATATATATATATATATATATATACACACACATA